>LGUA01000636.1:0-12896 GCA_001660665.1 Emergomyces africanus | reverse complement strand
TATTAATCTTTATATATAATACAAGCTTAAAAGCTTTTTTATATATATATTTTTTCAATATTTTTGTTTTTTATTATTTTTTATAATAGTGTACTGTTTTTTTTTCTTAAGTTATTATTCATAGAGTTTATTATTAATTTTGACTGTTACTTCTATTATTCTGAATAGAGTAATTAATTTTTATTTTAATTGTATGATTTTATTCTTGATCTCATCTTTTAATTCTTAATAATAACTTGTTGTCAATGCTTTGTCATAGTTTGAATTATCAAAATTTGCAGGAATTCTCATACATTTTTGTTCAGCGAACTCTGAGTTCTTGGCTGACTGAGCATCTGCATTATCCGAAAAAAAAAAAATTCCTCCGAAGCAGACCTCACCAATCAAACAACTACCACGGAAAAGCTACCAGGCGTGCTGCCCGTGCCTCTATTACTTGTCAATAAGAAGCTGTCATTTTGACCGCCTTCATTCCCAGTGTCATTTTAGAAACCTGTCCCCCCTCTGCGAAGGGCCAATTGGCCTAGCCTTTCTCTCCCGCAACCATGCCCCGTTCCGCAGCAGACGCAACCCGTTTTACAGCAACAGGCCCTTACGCCTCGTCAAAACCGTCATTAGCAAACTCAGGGCTTTCAAAATGGGCGGGTGCAGGAAACATATCATCCAACACAACTGGATCTTCAACGGGCCCCAAAGGCGCGAAACACGAGACTCCCAAGCAAAAGGTTGAACGTCTACGAGTTGAGGCTCGAGCAGCGCGGTATGCGAAGGCGTTCACCCCGATGGATCGGTTGATGTCAAAGGGACGGATATGGGCCGACCGTGCACATAAAGTTACGGTTTATACTCTTATAGCTGCGTCTGGTATGGTTGATCCCCCGCATTCCCTGTTTGGTTGGCAGTGGATTATAACTGCTCTTCCCAATGCTGGGTGTGGCTTTTATTATTTGTTATTATTTGTTACTATTGTTATTTTACCACGATTGGAATAGAGGAAGTGGAATTATTCATCCTTGATTTGCTACTTTCCTCCTTTGCCTCATATCTCCTGGGGGAGGTGTGCTAATGGGACGTTGTTTCTCTTGAATCTAGGTATCGCTGCTGCTCTCACAATCTACTCAGCAACATCGTTGATACTTTACAATCGCCGCCAACGGCAACTGTGGATTGATAGAGAATTACAAAAGCTCTTAGATGCAAGAAAGGCGTATGTCGCAGGCAATCCCACGCCCGACCAGCTCAGATTGCTGGAGAAGGAAAAGGCAGCCGAGGAGGAGAAGCGGCAAAAAGAGGAACTGAAAAAGCAAACCATGTATTACAAGGGAAAGGAATGGTTATTTGGAGGATTGAAAAGCGAACATGTTGCAAGTGGTGAACTCAAGGGAGGTGACGAAATTTCCAATGGAAGACCGAGCGTGCTTGAGGCAGTGAATGCACAGAGAGCGGGAAATTCTGCGCCGTTCAAACAGGGGCCTATTCCAGGCGGGACAGACCAATTAGAACAAAAGGTGGATGAAGGGTTGGACGAACCGAAAAAGGGCTGGACGAGCTGGATAACAGGACGGTAGAGATATGGCGTCGAGGGTCCCATTGCGCCTCAGCAATTTCTCACAATTTTCCAATGTCGTAAATTGCGATATGATAAGGCAGCTTTCGTCGCCTTTCTTTCTTTATTCCTTTTTGGCATGTGTGACATACATATTTTCCTTTGCCTTCTTCATTTCCCAGGCCTCACTGGCCGGGAATCTTCACTGTACATTTTATCAGCATTGTCTTAGCCATTTTCAGCTGTCTTTGGTGTATACATAACAATATTATCCCCTCTATTATGTACGATCTCCTTCGGAATATATACAAAATTGCAGAAATCTTGAGCCGTCTATGGTGTTCACCCATGACTTGACCCGCTTTTGCGATCATCCTCGTGACTGGGTTTTTGGGTGACATGTTCTATATTTAACAACAAAAACCTCACAACTCGGCTATAACTTGGATCTATGTCAAATTTCACTGCTTCTCATTAGCATGGAGATTCATCGAAACTACCAGCTCGACAAACCTGCTATCTAGTGCTATACCTGAAGAGAATGAAGCCACTTATTCCTGAAATGCATACCATGCCTATATATTCAAACTCCCGCATCTACCCCCCGATCAATTTTACCAGGTTATGCATATTTCAGAGCAACATACCCGGCATCCCAAGGCTGTGATGCCTATTAGATTCCCCGATTGTTTTTTAGCTCATTTGGTTCTAAAAATGGAAGAGATAGAGCGAAATTGTGTTCCTCAGTTTATGAGAAACTTAGAGCCTCAAAGAAAGCAAAGAGTGAAGCATCGTGAGGAATTTTTGCAATTGGCTGTCTTCACCATACGTGGGAATGCAGACCTGTGAATAAAAAGAGTTCTAGTGGTCTAGGGAACGAACTGATTATCGGTAATATTTGAAGATATCAGTTTGTCTTTCCTTCAATGAAATCTGCCTTCTACATGTTAGCTAACGCAACTCCGACGTTGAGGATGGAGGCCAGCGCACT
Source organism: Emergomyces africanus (assembly GCA_001660665.1). Lineage (NCBI taxonomy): Eukaryota > Fungi > Ascomycota > Eurotiomycetes > Onygenales > Ajellomycetaceae > Emergomyces > Emergomyces africanus. Next base: position 10,359 of record LGUA01000636.1, on the reverse strand, counting down.
CACCATATCTTTGGCCGTCTCAGAAACTAGGAGCCTCTCAAAAGTCAATCTACTCTTGGTGTTGATTTTGGCCGAGTTGCTAATTGAAGGCCCGCGCCCTATCAATATAAACCTAGATGGCTGGGGCAGGGTCATTCCTCTAATATCATTTGCCCTGGACCGATGTCGCCTCGATGAACAGCTGATACAGTCGTGAACATTTTTAGATGAATTGCACTTAGCACCTCTATCTGCGGTCGTCCAACTGCGGCCCCAGCTCCACCACCTCGACGCCTTCGACGAGGTATCTGTACGAAATAAGGCCATGGCAAAAGGCAAACGTGACCCCGACGGAGAGGGTGCCCCTCGCGCGGTACAAACGGAGGCCCGCGCGATCGATATGAAGGTCAAATCCGCGGAGGCTGAAACAGGGAATATTGCCAGCAATAACGGGCTCCTGAGACGGATGCAGGAGGAGAAGTGGGAGACATACGCATGGATTGATGAGACTGTATGGGAAATCCAAATTCCTCCTACCACTAAATCTACGAACTAGTACTAACTACTAACTATACGATATAGGATCAAGATTCTTGGGATAAATATGAAGAATATATGTTCAATCAATCTCTGGATGAACCACCCCTTTTGCAGTCCGCAATTTGTTCCGAAGACTATATTGATGGAATGAGTGCTCCGAGAATAGACCCTATCAACCCTGAGATGGCTGGGTGGGCGATGAAGCTGCGGAGAAAGGCGCGGAGGCCGTCTGATGCCCGCGGGAGGGCTGAGGGAGGTGATTAGACGGCGTAACCAACTAATGAGTAATAGATACCCCTTAGTGATGCATAGATGTTGTAATATTTCGCATGGAATGATAATGTAGAATCGAATTTTTTAACTCCCAGTCAGAGAATTGAAGGGACTTTTCACAGTACTCCGTACTATAAGCTCTCTAACTCCACGTGACCACTTTCGTCCGTCAACCTTTTCTCCGGCACAACTATTATCCGCCGCTGTCGATGCCGGATGTCAAAAAAAAAAAAGAAAAAAAACGGAAATAATTTTCGTCAGAGCATTCCATCTCAACCTCCAAGCACTTTTGCTGCACGCGACGACGAGCTTCTCAACTCTCTCTTGTCAAGAACGCAGAGGGGAGGGAGCTTTCTCAATTACTTTCCCTTTGTCTTTCTCTCTCTCCTTTGCCGTTTTGCGTGTTATTTATTCCTTTCTTTTATGCCCTCTTTTTCTTTTCTTTTTTTAATACATTGTAATCGAAAGCATTCAGTCCTTCCATCCTTCTTAGTCCTCCTTAGTCCTCTGCAAGCATGTTGTGTCGAGCTGCTCAGCGCAGACAAACCTTACGCCGGTTAGGCAGATCATATGAACAACTATCCTCACCATGGTTGTCTGCAGCATACCCGCGATTGAAGTGCCAATCGAGCAAAATTCAAACCTTCTCCAGACCCTCAATCCTCCCGGCCCTCGACTCTCCTAATGGCACATCCTTACGGTCTACGCGATCACTAGCGACGGCAACATCAGACATCAATGTGCCGTTTGAGAGCTTACCATATGGACATAGCGAGATTCACTCCCCTCTAAATTTGTCTCTGACGAATTCCCCATGGAATGAGCGACTTCCTTATCCAGAGCCAGACGACATGGACACCTCGTCGGTCATAATACGAAAGGATTTCCTGATCAGCCGGCCGCCTCCTGTTAGAAGGTCGAATGGGATTGGTGGTGAGCTGAGCGAGATGCTTGCCAACATCGATGTCAGCCTTTCTGCTGCCATGTTCAGACGCTCGGAGATTCTAATCCACCGTGTCGCCAAGCTTATTGGCTACGGTACGCCGGAAGTGCTTGATCTTCATAACAAATACCTTCGCTCCATGGTCTCGCATATGATTGTCCACCGACGTTACGGCATGGTGTGGTGGGCGCAGAAATGGTTTGAAGTCGACATGAAGTACGCTTTTGCGGAACCAGATGCCACTACCTACGCATTGTTGATTAAAATGGCGCTACGCATGTTATTCGATAATAAGCAGAAACGGACAGTGAGGAGGTACTGGAGTCTTGCAAAGGATGCAGAGATTGAAGAGGAGGTGTTGGGCCTTCCTATCTTATCGGAAGCGGACTTGGGACTGCTTTCAGAGGTATGATCCAGAACTTGCTCGTGCATTTAGAATTTGTTTTCTTTGCTTTCTAACGACCAACAATCCTTGTTTTTTCTTTCTGGTAACAGATATGTTCCGAAAATGCCTACGACGATTCAACCAAGCCTGGAAAATCCTTCATTGAACCGGACGAAAACTTTTCTAAGATCAAGCCGAAGTTGCATTCTCCCGATGATATCGGCATCGTCCGCTCTACCGATCAACGGGGCCTTGGCCTTAGTTCGCTTAAAGAGACCTTATCTATTTTTGACCCTGAACAAACACTTCCGAGACCCTCCGACTTGCCCGGGTCCCAGGAAGAACAAGATCTGGCATACGCGCAGATGAGGCAGCGACGCTAGAATCAGACTGTGTCGAGTCAGCTATTTCCCGCTGGCAAAGAGAAAGCGAATTACTGCGAAAGGTTGGGGTTAATCCGATCCCAAGCAAGCCGATGGGCGCACTTTTATACGATTGGCACACGCAGCTCATGTCAAGGATAAAGGAAGAGTTGGAAAAGATTGAGGAATCCGAAAAGAAGTCGCGCATGTTGCCAGCGGACAGCCAACGTGTAGAGATATCTCCATATCTGCGAGCCATCAAAACCGACAAACTTGCTGCCCTTACCATCCTCAGCACTTTTAACGCGCTCAATAAGAGTGGCGTGGATAAAGGAGTCAAATTAACAGGGCTTGTGATGTACCTGGGGAAAGCGATCTACGATGAGTTCATAGCGATGCAGTTGCGTGAATTGGAGAAAAAGACCAGAAGTGCCAAAAAAACTTCTGCTCTCATTGATAAACTTGTTCACAAAGGCACCAGGAAAGCCCAAGTTCAATGGCAACGAATAATTGCGAAATTCGAGCAAAGTCAAAGACCAGTTGATTGGTCACCTATTGTTCAGGCCAAAATTGGGGCCTGCCTTGCATCAATGTTGTTATCGACAGCGACGGTTCCCGTTCCAACAAAAGACTCACATACAAACATAACGAACCTGACTGACCAAGCTGCATTCAGACGCGTTTACCAATTAGAACGTGGCTTCAGAGTTGGCTATGTTCATGCCAATGATTATATCGTGGAGAAATTAAAGCGAGAACCTCTTGGTGAATTGCTAGCGAAGCACCTACCGATGGTCTGTCCACCACGCCCCTGGACCGGCGCTCGAAGTGGTGGATTTCTCGAATATCCTTCCGCAGTCATGCGAGTCAAACAGGGAGATATCTCCCAGCTGAGTTATGTAGAAACTGCAGCCGCACGTGGTGACCTGGATACTGTATTCGCTGGATTAACTGTCCTAGGCAAGACCGGCTGGAAAATCAATCAAGGGGTCTTAAATGTGATGCTCGAAGCGTGGAATACTGGCGAGGAGATTGCTAACCTTGCTCCCGAAAATCCCAATGTCATCATACCAGAAAAGCCTGAAACCGACGACCGAGATATTCTTCGAGATTACTATAGGGCAAAAACCCATGCTGCAAACACCCGCACAGGTTACCATTCACAGCGATGTTTCCAGAATTTCCAATTAGAAATTGCGCGCGCATATAGGAACGAGACCTTTTATCTCCCCCATAACTTGGATTTCCGTGGCCGGGCGTATCCCATGCCGCCATACTTTAATCAAATGGGTGCGGACCATTGCCGAGGCCTTCTACTGTTTAGCAAAGGTCGGGAGTTGGGCACAAGCGGCTTGAGGTGGTTGAAGATCCATCTTGCGAACGTGTTCGGTTTTGACAAAGCGAGTTTCCAGGAACGGGAGCAATTTTCGATGGACCATCTGGAAGATATTAGGGACTCAGCCATTAATGGCCTAAAAGGCAAAAAGTGGTGGCTCGATGCAGCCGACCCATTTCAGTGTCTCGCAGCCTGTATGGAATTGACAAATGCGATGGCACTAGAAGATCCAACCAAATTCGTCTCTCACTTGCCTGTTCATCAAGATGGCTCCTGCAATGGTCTTCAACATTATGCTGCTCTGGGAGGAGATATTATCGGCGCCCAACAGGTGAACCTTGAACCTTCCGATCGCCCATCAGATATTTATACAGGTGTCGCAGAACACGTCAAACAATCTATTAAAAAAGATGCTGCAGATGGGGATGAAACTGCAAAGTTACTTGAAGATAAAATCACCAGGAAGATTGTGAAACAAACGGTTATGACCAACGTTTACGGCGTCACTTTCTTGGGAGCAATCCGTCAGGTGCGGAAGCAACTGGTGGACCATTACCCAGACCTCTTCCATTCTGGTGTTGCTGGCCAATGCGCCACATACATAGCACGTAAGATTTTTGTGGCGTTGGGTTCGATGTTTACTGGTGCTCACGACATCCAATTCTGGCTTGGTGATTGCGCAAATCGTATCAGTCAGTCCTTAAGCCCTGAACAAATCGAAGCCCTAGCGGATGAAGAGAATCTCAAAGTAGTGGGGAGGTTCCGAGGTGCCAAAAAGCTGGCGAAAAATATCAAGGATCCTAAATCGCACTTCAAATCTACCGTTGTATGGACAACTCCCCTAAAACTTCCAGTTGCCCAGCCCTACAGAGACGCTGCTTGTGTCAAAGTATTCAGCGATCTGCAGCAGCTCAGCATCCGGAACCCTCAGGCTAGCGATGTTGTCAACAAGCGGAAACAATTACAAGCATTCCCTCCTAACTTCGTTCACTCCCTCGATGCTACTCACATGTTCCTTTCCGCCGTCAAGTGCGACGAACTCGGCCTTTCATTCTCCGCAGTGCACGATTCTTTCTGGACCCATGCAGCAGATATCGATACCATGAATCGCGTCCTTCGTGATGCTTTTGTTCGAATGCACTCTGAAGATATCATACAAAGACTCGCTTCCGAATTCAAAACTAGATATGCGAATCACATGTATCTAGCCCACGTCCAACCTGGGACGCCACTGGCAAAAGAGATATCGAAGTGGCGCAAGGCTGTCAAGTCAACGAACAGCAAAAGAGCCCAATTGGACGAGCTTGTTAATGAGTATAAGCGACTCAAGCTTCTACGTTCCAAAGACCCCAAGTTGCAAGCGCAGGGACGTGAGATGGTTACTGCTGGAAAAATCGTTGCAGAGTTCGCTGATGCTGAGTCATCGCTTGCCTCTATGCAATCGCTCGGTGTAGCAGGTATCGGACAAATCCCGGCTGACGTATCCGAAGCGTCGAAGGGAGATCGAGTGATGACTTCGGGAGATCCGTTGGACGAACTTGAGGAAACTCTTGTTGGTGATGCTTTTGAAGCTGATGCCGCTGAGGCTTCCAGCAAACCAGATGAGCTGTCAATGGATGAAGGTGTCGAGGATACAGCATCTCCGAAACCAAAGAAAGCCAAGTCTAAACCTCCCCCTCTTTGGGTCTGGCTGCCGTTGACCTTCCGTTCTATTCCTGCAAAGGTATGTTTTTTTTATTTTTTAAATATTTCTGAAGGTGTTTAATATTCCCCGTTTAGGCTAGTCACTGTTTTCATACCCGTTTTGTTTACTTTCTTTCTCTTGCTGTTTACTAACTGTATCTCTTCTTCGCTACACAGGGAGAATTCGATGTCAAGAGGCTGAAAGAGAGCGAGTATTTCTTCTCTTGAGACGATTCGAATATACACACAGATATTATTTTCTTGTCGATGTGCCTTTTTTTTTCTCATACGTTCTGTTAGGCGCTGAGGAACATGGTGGATAAAAAGCTAAATATAGAGTGGAACGGATCATCTCATCTTCGACATATATGCATATATACCATTGATTTTTTGTCTTTTGTTTAAAAAAATATATATGCAGACACCCCCCCCCCCAGGCATTCTGTTTGGCGTTCATGGCAGCTAGCGAGGTTTTCACTTTTTTTTTTTTTTTTTTTTACACTGGCTTGTTCGATTTCCTGTAACTTATTTCTAATTTTCTCCCCATTATCTGTTTTCATTTTCTTGGACATGTTTTGAAAGGGCGTTTGGATACTCCCCGTCTCTGGATATTTCAGAGAGGCAGGTGATTGCTTTGCTTTTTCCTTTGATGTACTGTACAAAGGCTTTCTGTTATCCTTGGACTGGTTCGCCCAGATATATATCTCTGTCTGAGGTTTTCTGGCCGAACGTGGACATGTACTTTTACGGTCTCTGATCTACTCCGGCTGTCGTTCCGGAGTATATGTGTATGGATATAAACGTCGATAAGGATGTCAATTGATGTGTGATATTCTGGTATATGAATTCCATACCCAAAAAAAGTCTATCCTGTAACATATTTTTCCAGCTTGGCCATTGTGAATACTTTTCGTAGCTTACATTTTACATACTTGTACCCCATTTTATCATCGTCGTCTTTCATTTATCAACACTACATCCCCAACCCGCTCATCTAATCTACAAAACAGCGGTGGGCTTCCCCCGTATCGTCTTCTCCATCACCCACAACGACTTCGCCTCCGCCCTAACCGTCCCATCCTCCCCAACAACCTGGCCCTCTAAAAACCACTTCCTACCCTCTACCCCTTTCAACCACGCCTTGATAACAATGACCCCGGGAGTCTCCACAGGCAATCGGTAAGAAACCTCTAGCTTTGCGGTGTATAGACGGGGCCTGACCTCTCCGCCAGTGACAGACATATCCTGCCTGTATGCTTCCACGCAGTTACTGAGAGTTTCGTCAAGCAACGTAGCTAAGACACCACCATGAACGGTGTCACGGAATCCGCTTAAAGAGGGTCCCAGCTGTAGGAGGAGAAGAAAATCCGGGTCTGCGGCTGAAGATGGATTTCGTACAGCAACTCCAGCAGCTGCTGCTGCTGCCGGTGTTGCTGACGGCTTCCCAGGTCCGGAAGCTGAGAACGCTGACGCATTTGGGTTCAATTCCGGTCTGCGCATCACAGCGATTAGTCGCGGGACTGTCTCCGGCGTGTTGATGACGTGGCTGAAGAATCTATCTGTCGTGTCTTCTTCCCCTTTATCAAAACGGGGGAGGAAGGGAATGATGCGATATGTAGATGTGTTGTGGATATATGGCTTGGCACAGGGAATGGTGGAGAAAAAATCGATGTCATCTTGTGAAACGGGAACATTGTCGATGAACTCTGCATATGTTGTGTAGATAGTACCATTGACGCTGGACATGGTGAGTTTTGGGACCAGAGGATGGAAAGACAATTGGGATTTTGCAAGCAACAATTAGACCTCTAATGTCGCTTCTAAATGTCGCTTCTATACGGCAATGTTTTCGGTAATATTCCGGTCGAGTTTTGACGGATCAATTTTTCTGTTAAAGGAATTGGCGCAAACAGCCCGGGAATTACATGAAGATATTGCCACCGTGTGCGTGGGCTGAATCACCGGGAGTAGCAGGTAATTGGCGTCAGAACAATCTGCTCGCCGTATAGGAACTACTGGGGATCTTAAATACTATATAGAACAATCGGAGGTTGGCGATGACCTCGGGACACAAGAGGAAACTTTATATGGGTCCACCCTCTCGGCGGGTTATTTATATAAATAAATAAATAGCGTAGAACTTCCTAACATCAAATAGAGCAGAGAAGAGAAACCAGCAGCGAAGAGAAAAATTCACTATCGCCATTCTCTCAAACCAAATCTTCACCATATCCAGAAAGTAAAAAAAAAGGCTCATCATAGCACTATAGAGTAGTATACATCTCCACTCCATACCTTATCCTCCAATACTTCTGGAGGTCCACTGGAACCTAGTAGTTGAAGGTTGCTACAAGAATAGTAGTTGTTAACTTTTCTCCCACTTCCCCCTCAATTCGTACATGTTATATAAATGATCTCGAAATATACTAGGATACGCTACATATCTGCATTGGCATCGTTTCCGCCTTAACGCTACATACTACAATAGCTTCCATTTTCTGATTGGCAGTGGAGGGTACCAAGGGCAAGACACCATCTGATTTGTCAAGGAACCAGGCAGACATGGGGAATGCCAGTGGCTACGGCAATTAATCCAACAGTTCAAGCACCCCGTGGATTTAACTCTAGGGGCCGTGAAAATTACTGATAATTGTTTTCAATAAGCCACCCAGGGCAGAGGCTCATGGTATTTTCGTCGGAAGCCTGCTCCTCTCACACGTGAAAGAATGCATGCTCCGCTGGCTCACAGAGTCTCCAAAGGCCCGCATCCCTAGCTGCACGTTTGACCGCCCCTAGCTCTTTATCATTGATCGGACGATTGATTTCCGCGTACCGAATCTCTTGAGTGCCAGCTTTACCTCGTCGCTTCTTTCCAACATGCGCATCGGGATGATACTGTTCCATTATATGAATGTATAAATCCTTCGATACATTCTCGGCAAGCCAACGCACAATCTCCTGCCCTTCATCTTCCATCCCTGGCATTACCAGATGCCGAAGGAGTACTCCACGCTTAGCAATCCCGTCAGCGGTAAAACTTAGATCTCCCACTTGGGCATGCATTGCTTTGATGCTCTCCATCGCTGTTTCAGTATAATTATCGGCTTTCAGTAGCCGCCTGGAAGAGCTGTTTTTCCAGACTTTGAAATCTGGAAGGTATATGTCGACAAGGCCGTCAAGTAGGGCTATGGATTCTAGGGAGTCAAAGGATGACGTATTATATATTACGGGTATTTTGAGACCCATGTCCGCTGCTGTTAGGATGGCCAGGGCCACCTGAGGAACTACATGTTCCGGAGTGATAAAGTTGATATTGTGGACTTTTCCTACATTTTGTAATTTTAACATCCACTCCGCCAACTCCTCCGGCGTCAGGTCGAAGCCACTACGTCGGTGCGAAATGTCCTGTAGGTTTTATTTGTCAACCAAGTGTTCGACACGACAACATACTAGTTTTTTTTTTTTTTTTTGTCAAATTTGGAAAGGAAGGGGAACAACAAACATAATTTTGACAAAACGTGCATCTCAAGTTACACATTGAAAAGAAAACCGATCCGCTCCCTCTTGACCCTTGAATACATGGCTCTTCTCCGAAATGTGGTGCAATGACGTTGACTTTAACCGTCGCTCCGGGTATCAAGCAATATCCTGTCTTTTCATACCGGTTTACTCCGCATAGTCGGGGACACAAGTTACAGTTTCGCAGATGGGCGTATGCTTTGGAGCGCTTCTTTGCTGCATCTACAGATGATATTAGTTGATGGCGTGGAATATATTCGTCGAGGAGGTACGGAGGTGCGAGATGCGATGAGCGGGATTGGCGGGCAGGGCTGAGGATAGGGGGAAATCGTATTGGAATTCTAGGAGACGAGAATAAAGGCCTCAATGACATTATTGAGATGTATTGCGCTTCCTGCTAAATGCCTCCATTATTGCAGTATATACTACGTAAGAACTTATTCTTATAATTGACGTTGGTTGAAGGATTTGAAACTCTGATGATTACGTCATATCATTAATAACAACGCTAGGCTTCATTCAGCCCAATATTTACTCCGTACGGAGTAGAGTACTTACTCCCTCGTACATTCTCACCGCACATTTCAGCGTCAGCGTCAGCAGAGAAGACGATCAAAGAGACAGATATAATGCATCTGCGGCGGACGTCTCACTGATTCCTGGAGCTGCAGAATTATCTACGCAGTAGATACGTCTGCATTCCGAGATTTCCTTGGAACTGTTAAGGTAAGCATGAATATCTCAAGAAACTGGCTAATAATATCTTGAAATTAGTACTAAATAAACCACTAATACTAGGCTTGTGAGACTCGACTAGTACTTGCGAATCATTAGTACTGATCACTAAACTATGAGATTTTCCTCTGTGTAACCCACTTTAAGCACATTTGGTTTCTTAATCATGAAGCCTATCGTTGCTGTACCCGCGACTCTGGCTCTAGTGTATCGAGCCTGGTCTAAGAAGTCCTTGACAGCTGTTGGCATTGTTGCCGCCGCACTTACCGCTGTGGTTCACGCGTTGCATCCATGCTCTGCTCCGTTTGCTCTACTCGTCGCTTTCTTTTTGAGTGGGACCTATGTTACTAAGGTGACATTATCCATTTAACTTGCTATTTTTTGTTTCTCTATTTTTACCAAGCCGAGATTTCTAGTTACTAACTCAAGCTATATCCAGATAAAACATGATGTCAAGTCTCGATTGACCGTATCGTCAACTGGATCTACTGGCGGAGAAGGGCCTAGAACTCATGTCCAGGTCCTAGCAAATTCTGTCGTTGCATCAATATTAATTCTTTTGGATGTGCGTCGTTTGCATAAAGAGAATCATACAGGTCCTTCT
>LGUA01000635.1:0-12910 GCA_001660665.1 Emergomyces africanus | reverse complement strand
GCGGCTCTTGGCCGGGTGTAATTAGCCGGACACCGGGTGTAATTATCAATCCCTCTTTTAACTCAAATGAAATTATATAGTATCTTCAAATTTCCGAGTTTTTCACAATTCAAACCCCACATACTATTGAAAAACCTCTCAATAAGAACTTGAACGGGAGGAAATAATGTTTTGGTTAGTACTCCGGAGATCACTTTCATATTTGAAGCACCCGCTAAACATCGGATTTAACCATAACAGAGAATCAAAAACTAACAACTTTTCTATGAAAGCCACACAAGTGCCCTCAGGCTGTCATCCCGAAAATAGAACCAAGGCTTGAAGCCCTGCAGCACGATGACTACACTAGTTACTGCTCCGTAGTTAACCATTCCATACGGAGTACTCTGTACGGACCAGCCACTTCGCGAAGATCTGCGCAGTCCTACGAGCTAGCTGCGCCCCCACCCCCCAACCTGTGGCAATAGAGAACCTTCGATTGATCGTTTGAACGCATTAAGTACTACTACTGAGTACTGAGTAGTAGGGAATTAAAACTCACCATCACGAGGACAGAATGCTCGTGATTAGTAAAAGGGCCGGTGTAAAAGTTACCAATTGTCCTTGTTAATTTACCTTCTTCTCACAATGGTAGCAGCGCTGAGAACCAAGTTCGCAACCCTCTGGGCGTCTACTATGACGCGCGCCTTGTTACATACCAGCAAATGTTCGATCTTGGCTGCATCAACTCAATGGTTACTAGTGCTGACACGTTGACTTTGACTCCTTGACGCCAAGTCAACTCAACTTGTCAAAAATCCTACGGAGTAAAGTCAATGTCCCTCGGTTTGGTGGATTTGCAAGCCCATCCGAAGTTATCTCCGGCGCTTCAAATTGGCAGCTTGGGACAATGGCAATGCCGAGCTAACTGTACCATCAATTGGTTGTGTGACCCTCCTGCTATTTTCAGCTCTGATGTTTAAAGCAGGAGCTTCTTCGTTACGTCCGTACTCAAGCGCGGCGAGATGTGCTTGATGCCCAGGCGAGGACGGAATCGCAATCTCTCTCTAACAACTCAATGGCTATTAAATCCAGCCCGATATCCTGCAAGTCGTGGTTCTGCTTGACCACCAAAGCAAACTTATTCCTTCAAGCAAAAACATTCCCCGACACCCTCGCTCCATAGGCCTCTCATCACTCGATCCGAGAAAAAAGTTTCATACTATTCGCAATGCTCCCCAAGTTCCTTCTTACCCTCCTGTGCTCGGTGGCAGGAGCCCTGGCAGCCGACGGCGTTTTTAAGCCTCCAAAAGGCCAATCGTTCCTCACCATTGACTACCAGGTCGGCTTTCCCATCAACACGACAACGCCCAACGGCGTAGTCGTTACAGCCCCAGTTTGGGGCGGCAAAATCAAGGGCAAATTCAATGGCCGTATTGTTGAAAACGTTACCTCGTCCGTCGAGGCTCCTCTGAACGGCGGCAAAGGAGTGTACACCGTATGTCGTCCATCAGTGTTACTATATCTATATGGAAAAAAAAAAAGAGTTAAGGTAGCGCTGACCGCTTGTATTATTAGTCTTTTGAAGCTCGTTATGTCTTCGAGAATGACGCTGGGGAACATATAGTAGCCACCGTCCTTGGTACCACATCTTATTCCAAGGTGGATCTTCACGGAATGGGATATGCGTACGTTAAAAATAACCCCCGCCTTTGTTAACGCTGCCCGGCACAGACTAACAGTGCGCAGTCAATTACGCTCGGGTATTAAGGGCCTAGAGTGGGTTAACACTGCTACCTTTTTCGCTGAGTGGCAGGGAAAGTATAGGGGCAGAGGCGCTTCGATTGAGATCTTTGAGCTCACCACTGGTGGCCGCCTTGACTGCGAGCCCATTCAAGCTGCCGAACCCCCCTCGGCATCTTGATGAGGGCCAAATTCAAGTCCTAAGTCATGCATGTTGAAGTTGGATCGGGCAATGTAATAAAAAAAGCCCAGATGTATCCCTTCTTGGCCAAATGTACGGAGTAATGAAAACAATATAGATGTTTATATTTCATGAAAATAATAATTTATTAATCAAAACTTGTCCTATAATGTTCTGGTATATAGACCGAGGCCAGAGATTTTTTTTTTTTTTTGTGATCGGGAATGCCATCCGAGATCCAAGCAGTGAGAAGCTTCTCAAAGGACTGGCGTGCAAAAAAGAGGCCCTCATCATCCGCATCAGGGGAGGCCTATTCCCAGGCGAAACTGGTCCTTTGCGGTTAAACGCAGCATAGCCAGGGGGTTTCTTCGATGTTAGCTGTGAAGCTTTTTGGCTGGCGACACCACTCGTTCCTGGTTTTGCGTCTGTTTTTAATTGGGGCACCATCGTAACAGTGGAGATACCGGGTCAATCCCGGATGCTGTTGGCCATTTCCTGTTGTTATCGCATCCCAACTAATATATATAATAAATAGAGCAAGGCGAATATTTTTTTCTTTTCCATTTTTCCCCTGCCTCTGAAGCTTTATTTGCGTTCTTGCTCAATAGTAGTACTAATCATGGCAGTGTCTATTTCAAGTTCTATCTCACGGCCAAATATGCCAATGGGAGTTTCTTGAAGCAAACTGTCCAAAGAATTGGCGTAAACATCACCCGATGAGCAAGGAGCGCGCTTGCATGCGTGTGATATCGTATCTAGGCCTGTTGCTCGCCCATTCGATTTCTCTAGGAGCAGTGATGCGTTACGTTTCGGGATTGGGGATTACGGAGTACGGAATATGCACGATTTTAATTATAAATAAGCGCGGGAGACTTAAGGGCAGAGCCGCGGTAGTTACCCGCGCCTAAATAAATATCGCATCTGATCATCCAGAGTATCATACTAGTATCCTGGCATCCAATTATAAGTTCTGAGCAAAAGAGAAAAACATCTTGCTGTACATTTTAAATATTTTACATAGATATAATCGACAGGCCCCGGTAAAAACTAAACCCTCAATGCCCCCTCGCACTCTCCTCCTCACCCTTGACGCCTTCCACACTCTTTTCTATCCTCGTCTTCCAGTCCCCGTCCAATACGCCCAGGTCGCCCAATCCCTCCACTTCCCCCCGCACCTCAGTGGCAGGAATAAGCTCACCACTGCAGATCTAGCAGCAAAAATCTCAATCGCTTTCCGCGCCGCGTATAAGGATGAGAGCTCCAGGAGGCCGAACTTTGGGCGCAAGGTGATGGGCTTTGGCGGACCGAGGGAGTGGTGGGCCAATGTGATTCGCGGGTGTTTTATGAGGGTTGTGACACACGATGCTGGCGATGGTGGCGATATTGAAGGTGTTGTCGAGATTCCGGAGGAGTTGGTTCAGAGGCTGCTGAAGCGGTTTGAGAGTCGAGAGGCATATCTATTGTATCCGGATGTTGAAGAGTTTCTGGCTAGGATGCGGCGGTGGAGGCAGAAGAAGGAGGAGAAGAAGAAGGAGAAGAGGAGGCTGCTAGATTATGAGGGTGAGGCCAATGGCGGTGTTCAGCAACAAGGGTTTGAGAGGGTGATTGTAGGTGTCATTTCGAATTCTGATGATCGGATCGCGAATATATTGACTAGTTTGGGGGTACGCGTTGGGCCGCTAGGTTGGACTACTACAACTGCTGCTGCGGCTGCTGCTGCTGTTCCTTCTGTTGTTGAGATAGGTCTGGGTGGAAGTTCCCCACCGGATATTGATTTTATCGTTACTAGCTATGAGGCCGGGGAAGAGAAGCCTCATCGATCTATCTTTGAGTTTGCCAAAGAGAGGGCAAAGGAGTGCCTTGGGAGGGATGCATCATTGACGTGGATGAAGGATACGAATTGGTCCCATATACATATCGGAGACCATTATGAAAATGATTACGAAGGTGCTATTAATGCAGGGTGGGATAGTTTCCTCCTTCCTAGAGATGGGGATGGGCCTGGTCTATCAGAGTATCGTCATGATTCTTCGCAATCGTCTGTAAAGCAAATACAAGCCTTAACTGACATATTTCCAGAGTTGGGCATTGATGCATAAAAAAATTCTTCCCAACAAACAGGGTGGGTGACTTGAAGCTATATACTATTCATATTACGGTGTCCCGTTGTAGCAATGTTGGGTGGTTACGCACATTCGATCAATCACCACAACGAACACACTTTGCCGAATGTGCAAGGAGCGAAGGAAAGCAAATTAAGAATTATCAACCGCCCGAGATACAACCTTCAGCGTATCCAACGCGACCTTGCTGCCCCATTGAACGATCTTCTTCTCCCGTTTCGACGGCACAATATCAGTTTTCGCAACCACTTTGCGAATAAAGTAAATCAGTCGTGGGACAATCTGAGGCGTCTCCCGAGTCCTCATAAAAACATCCGCAAGCGCCTGTTCGTCGAATTCTACATCATCCCCTCCCTTCTTAGACTCAGACATCTCCCGTTCCTTCTTATGAAGCAGCCTCGCCCTTTTCTGCTGCGTCTGTAACATGACCGTGACGAGCAGTAATTCAACAAATGTTCTCGTCTTCGGTTGTAGGTACGCAAAGTCCAAAACTTTAAGGATTCCCAACGTAAGGGCACCGTCCGCAACCAGGGTGCCGAACATCTTCGCCAAGTTCACAATTGCTTTGCTCTTCACGCTACTATCGCCGTCATCAACGTCACCGGCATCGGCATCCAAATCCTCCTCGTCTAAATCACCCTTCTCACCCATCCGCTTGAACACATCCCATAACGAGAACATGAACGCCATCTTCATTCGCCGCTCCCCGCAAAGTTTTCGCGCTATGAGCGTGTAATACGGGTTGTGTGCTTCTTCCTCCATCGCACAGTGTAGTACAACACGAGGAATTTCGCCTTCCTGGTTCCGTTTTAACCGTAGCTTTGCCAGTCGGATATGTGCGTCACGGCAGTCGGCCGCTGACATAATCGCGACGAATATCGATCGTCGGACATCGGTATTCATCCGATGTGAGCGAGCTAGTTGTGCAAGGTCGATTTCAGCTTCACCGTCCATGTCATCGGCTAGCACTGTAGCTGGAAGAGTTGCTTCCTGAGTAGCGTCAACGCCTGGCGGCCCAGATTGGTTCGTCGGATCGTCTTTCCAACTTGCACCCACGAGCCACCATTTCCCCTTTTTGGAGGAGTTCTGGATGTCTGCGCGGCCGATGCGGATGGGCTCGCTGGCGCGGAGGGTGCGGGAGCTGTTGAGCGATCCGAGAATTTTCCTCATGTGGGTGATGTGCTCCGATGAGATGGCGGATGCTGCGGCACCAGTTTTCATTCTGTTATTTTTCAGGTCTGTCATGGTTTCGATCATGAATTTCGTGCGGACTGAGAGGGCGCTTCGCCGATTTGGGAGATTGCAGGTTGGATGAGGAGGATAATGTCTTTGAGAGAGGAAGGGTCGTCCTGTCGGAGTTGAGGACCAGAATCTTAAGAGATAGATAGATTAGCAGACGCAAATAGAAAAATGCTAAAGGTAAAGAAACAAGCGACAGGGTAATATTTCTTACTTTTAATAATTCTCAAAAGTAGCTCAGTGTTCACTTCGTTAATTTCCTTCAGGAACAGGCGGATGTAATCGAAAACCAAGCTACATCCGATAACATGGAAGTTATAAAGATGCGACAATAAAGATATAGCATTAATCATCTCTTTACTGATCCCGTTATCCTTCCTTTCGTAATCCTCATCGAACCTTTTCACGATCCGCTCTATGAACTCCGCCCCAAAGTCCATGCCCATCACCTTATACATAGCCGCTATGAAACCAGCGTGTAAGATGATAAATGTGTCTTGTAGGGCGCTTGGGTCATATACCATGCCCATCAACAGGTCGATTAGCGTGGAGGTGACGCTGTGTCGCGGGTAATCCTGATAGAGCTTCTCAACATCTCGAAGAATGGAGATGAGGTTTGCTTCTGAGAGTTTGTTAAGGTGGCCTTGGACCTGCCGCCGTAGTCGGTTTAAGGACTCTGCTTCGCTAGATGATTGCACTCGGAGGGATGGGGGCACGTATTTGCGTGCGGCGGCATCTGGGGCTGCAACCGGTGCAACGTATGGATTTTCTCGCGTCTTCTTCACTTTGGGAGTCGAGTCCTCCAGGTCTTGGTCCTCGTCATCAAATCCCCCGAATTCATCATCATCCTCATCATCCTCCCTACCGTCATCACTTTCATAACTGTCCTCATCCTCAGAAACGTCATCGCTTTCCTCGTCACCATCCAACTTTAATTGCTTCTTCTCTTTTCGCGCGGCGGCCTGCGCCTTCAATCTTTTTCGCTGCAGCCACTCGTCCTCTTCCCTCTTCCGCTTCCGAGAGTCATCCTCCGAACCACTCCCGTCTAAATCACCAAGGAGGTCCGCTAGGCCTTCGTCATAGAATGATTGAGGCAGCTTTCCCTTCTTACCTTTTATGCCCAGTTTTTTCTCTAGGGAAGCAATTTCCGCATCATCCTTCGCCAATTTCTCTTCCACAGCTCGAGATATTCTTCTTGGCGGTGAAGATTGGAGATTTCCGCTCTCATTTTCTTCTTCTGATTCGTCATCGTCATCCTCCTCATCGCTACCGTCTTCATCGAGCAAATCCGAAAACCCTCCTCCATCCTCTTCTTCCTCTAAGTTCACCTCAGACTCGTCAAATATTTCTTTCCGCTTTTTCAAAATCGATTTCGGCGCTGTTACCGCAGTCGCTTTAACAGTTTGTTTCAACATCGTGCTCGGCTTTCCAGCGACGAGGGGTGGGGCGCTTCGCACACTTCGCCCGCCATCCCGCGTACTTCCCTGTGACAATTTCCCCTGTTTTCCCGGTTGGGTCTTTTTGTTGTTCATCCGCTCTGCCTTCCGCTGTTCCTTGCGGGAAACTCGCCCATTATGTCCATGTCGGCGATCCCCGTTTCGAGCATTGGAGGGATCTGAAAGGCCCAGCTCGTCACAGAGTTGTTTCGGGAGCTGTGTCGTATTGTACAGAGGGCGAGGCATTGTCGGAGAGCAGCAGTATTTGACTGGCTGATCTGGCGCTGCACCTGTCCGGCTGCCTGAATGCTAAAGGTCAAATTTTAATCATTTTAAAGAACTTCGGCAGGCGTAGCTTTTTTTTCTTTCTGCCGCTCAAATATTTAATGGCGGAAGGCGGTGTGCGGAGCAACTGCCCCACGAAACTCCATTAGTACTCTAGTACATCATCCCAGCTACGCACGATATTATATCTCTAGGAGCAACGCCGGCTACGGTCAGATAAGCATATATATATACCCTCAAACTTGAAGAAAAAGAGACATCGGCAGTCAATCGGATACTATACTAGTACCCTCCACTTCCGCCCCCATATACGATTGCTGGTCCCGTCGCATGTTCCCCTCCCGCCACTATGTCCAGCAGTCCGCACCTCTCCAATGACGAGGTCTGTATATCGTATACACTCCCCCCCCTTCTCATATAAACTCGCGAATAAATCGTTAACAGATCCTTACGAAACCGTAGTTCTTCACGGCGCTAAAAACTCTGCTGGCAACTCAATCCACAAAAGCCCGTGGCTCCGTATTCCTCACTCAGAAACGCCTACCTACCGCCTCATCGTCATCGGAGGATCCCACATCTACAACTTCATCTGGAACTTTATTGCCCGCACCGGCACCCGTCCTTGTCCGGGCCACGAATGGCAAGCACAAGGACGCCAAGTCGAAAGTGTCGACCGTCGTGCAGCCCGATGATATTGAAGGGTTTTTTGTGAGATATGCGGAGGTTTGCAAGATGGGGATGGTGGGGATGAAGAAGAGGGATCGGAGTGGGAGGAAGAAGGGGAAGGGGAAAGGGGGGAAGGGGAAGGCGTAGGTTTGGTTGGTTGGTTGGTTGGTTTATAGAGGCTGGGGGTCTCTAGGGGTGGGGTTTTTCTGTGTAATGAGGATACATAGATGTGTGTTTGCATTTGATTGTTTGGCGTCATGGGTGTTTTTGTTTTTTACTTGTGGGTTTTTTTTGTCTCTTTGTCATTTGAATTAGAAGGCTGAGATCCCAAAGGGGGTTTGAAAATTTATTCGACGTAGAGAGCTTGAAATCAATATTAAAAATTAATATACCGTGGAAAGTGTTGGATTTTGCGTCCGCAGGCTAATTCGACCACGGGCTATATGGAACGCCAAATCCTGATAAAAACATACAGAAATTACGCCCGTCCATGTAGGATAGATCAGAGATTGAGGATGATTGGCATGTAATGGATATGGATATGCAGGCCAACCCTGAGGGGAGTGGACCGCTTTAAACAGGAGAAGCGATGGTTTCTCAGAGGATGTTTCCTAGAGTTTGGTACGAAATAATCAAGCGGAGACACTTTTCATCTTACTTGCGTCATTACGGATATCGGAGAAGTTTAGGGATGCCGGATGCTGAAGGGAGAGAGAGCAGGATATATACATCCGCCCTATTTCGTTACTACTTGAGTATATATGGTGTTTAGTATATTAGTACTTTTTAAATGTTACAGTCTCGGGCTGCAAAGTACAGTACATCTACAATTGAAGAACTGGAATAATAATCAAAATTATGAGTTTGAATTGCATAGATAACAGAGATCAATGAATTGATGCCCATTCCCAAATTAAAATTTAAAATACATAAACGGTTCGTTTCAATATAGTTATCATCGAGGAGGGCGCTTCACACGGATTGTCGTTAGTGAGGTCGATTGTCATCAATCCAACTCTTCTTCCCATGGTTCAAAATAGTGGGTGTCGGGGCTGGAATCGTATGCCTGTAGTGAAACTGACGATGAGAGCGGGATGCCAAAGTCGTCTTCGCTCCAGATGCCATCATCAGAGTCAGAAGTATTATCGCAATAATAGGCTGACTCATCGGAGCTGGTGGGACGAATGCCGCCCCCGTGGGCGAGTCGAGCGGCGATATGGAGGAGTATAGCTAAGACCTGGATCGGAGTACCGGCAATGAGGGAACAAGTTCGCTGAAGGATTGACGTGGTTATCTTGCTGACTGGCGATTTAGGTTCAGGGTTGTAGATGGTTGAAAGGGGTGGCATCGGGGAGAGTTCGCGATTCCTTGACTCCCGAACACGACGCTGGTGAACGCGTGCGTCAGGGACTGTGGTAAGGGCAGATGTGGTTATTCCATTCATATGGTCAGAGGAAGTAGTTAGATGATCAGTTAAAGCTAGTACTGGCTCTAGGGGCTCGTTCTCTTGTGCCGCTGGGACGGAGCTCTCTGCAACAGCGGGCTCAGGCATTACGGTAATCTCAGAAATTCCACGGATATGGGTGCGGTGGGGAGCGACTCGTAGTTGTTCTACATTCGCAAAAGGTTGGGACTCGAGTGGTGAGGGAGGATCAGAATATGGAGGCGAGGGCGGAAGCGGAGAACGAGACGACGGAAATGAGTGGAATGAGTCTACACTGGATGCTAGGTTATCACTGTCGGTTTCGGATTCGCTGTCAGGGAGAGCTTGAAACCTAGCCATGAGGCAATCAAAGGTGTAGGTGGGTGCTGTAAAGGTTCTCCCCGTTCTAATAGGGATTGATATGGATGGAGAGCGTTCATAATGGGACATGGAAGTGTAGCGCGCTCTGGGGGTGTTTTCGCTCCCATCTGTTGTCTCTCCATCCTCTGTGACCGCACGGTTACTCTCAGCATCGCTTCGTCCGCAACCTACGCCATCTGGACTGGCCTCTCCAAAACTCAATTTCCTAGGTTCAGAGCTTGGGTCCAGTTTCGGTCGCCATGCTTTCTTTTTCCGTGGAGTCTTGGCCTCCTCAGGTAGCTCAACGGAAAATCCCCGCTTGAACGGACAGGGGGTGACCTCGTATCGAATAATTGTAGGAAGGACCTGCTTCAATGTTTCCACCTGCTCTTTATCGAGCTCGGTTTCGTAAGGCAGTTCAATGCGGTAATAGGTGAGGCGCCGTATTCTAATTACGAAAATCGAAGTGCCATCCACGCACCAGCATTGACAGTTCTTCATGAGAGTTTGCACCACGCTACCAGACTTAAGGAATATGGTCGACCCGGGGACATGTTCGATTTTCATATGACCCAGGGCCACTATCCTCTCAGTCGACACGCGCCATGGCAGGGTCTCAACAGCATCCACCACATAGTCAAGATCTGAGGAAATATCACTGGGCGGGGCAATCTGTGCCGACTTGGGGAGTTCGAATTTCACGATTTTGGCAGAACGGTGCTGGAATAGCACTTCATTGGAAGGTAGATCAGCGCCATCAAGGGAACCCAGGCTATGTCGCAACCTCACGGGCAGGGTGTTGGAGCGCTGAAGAGGTTTGTTGGCAGGGTCCATCAGATCAGGCGTCCGCAACGGCGGGAGGGCCAAAAGAGGGCCGACATGGAATGGAAAATGTGATGAGCCAGGAATGACATAAATACTAACATAGAATGTGTAATGACAGAGCCAGAAAAGAATGAATAAAGAACTGGGGAATGAATGAATGAAGCAAGCACTTTTTGCGCAGTTCAAGAGCAGGGATGAAACTCCCCTCTGAGCCTCTGACGCGGGGGATGTGTCAGGGTGTGCACAGTTGTTGGATCAGACGATCTGAGCCAGGATCCAACCCCTGGCGCTTAGCGTTTCAGCTGCGTCAAAGGCCGAACCCTGGGTTAAATTAAAAACAAAATAGCCGCGCCCAAGGGCTGATATCAGCCCGTACTCCGTACTAACTGTACACACCTCCCCCAAAAACTTGATACCTACTGCGTACTACTAGTAGTAGGATACGTTGACATATAGTAGTTACGGTATATGGACTACTATTGGTTTTGCTATATGATCTAGATATCGCCACCCAAGGCATCAGCCATGTCTAATTTCGAACCAAATGCCATTATTCGGGGAGCACAACTTACGCTAGTAGGAGGTCAGACCTTTCATTGATGCTCCTTCAGTCAGTTGCATTGGAAATCTGCAAAATAATTCTTCTTCTTGGGCCAGGTCCTTTCATGCAGGAACATTGCGATGTGCATCTAGCTAATCGTCTTGATTGTTCGATTTTCTGTTCTTGAATTATTAGCCCACAGAGCCCTGCAGAACCCGTCGCTGTTTAAATCAGAACATTACCGACAAGCAGCCCTAGCTGTCTGCGCGGGGATTGCCATCCGGCTTATTATTGCCATTCCGGTACGTTCAATTGGATGGTATTTTTATTGGGGTATATATTTATGGCTAATGCGATTGATTATTCAAAAAGGTTGTTGGGGTTAAATTCCTTATTTGGATCCTCTCTTGGATCATCAATCTGGAGGCGGCAACATGGGACGACAAACTACTTAGCCGTCTCGACTTTATATCAACATACGTTCTTCAAGTGCCATTCCTGCTAATGACCTTGATGCGCTATATTACCCCTACTTTAGATGATATGTACGTACTCTGACTGAGCCTAGCTTTTATTTTGATGTGGCTTCTCACAACCAGCGAAGGTTTATGGAGTCCCTCCAATGGGTTGATTCGACTTACATTCAGAAACACAAGTCAGACCGCCCAGAGAGGCTGCGAGCTTTGTATTACCCCAATCTCAGAATGTATTCGGTCAAGAGAGACAGATCCGGTGGTGCCTCGAGTTTGGCATCATCCGTTAAGGTTTTTGTGGCTCGATATGGCAGGAGAACTGCCATCTCGCTCTCCGTGTATATGTTCTCCCTACTTCCAGTTGTTGGACGATTTGTCATCCCAGCTGCCAGTTTCTACACCTTCAACAAAGCTGTAGGACCTTTGCCAGCACTGGTCATTTTTGGGTCTGGGCTTGTTGTCCCGAAAAGGGTTCTAGTGATGTTTCTACAGAGCTATTTTTCCTCTCGTAGTTTGATGCGAGAGCTAGTAAGTTCCCCTACTGTTATTTGTCATTTTACATCAAGTTTACTCCTACGCAAAGTCTCGCAGTTTTACCCCGTGTTGGACAGCCAGTCATTCCACAAAAACGAAAAAAAAAACAAAAAAAAAAAAAAAAAATCCCGGCCGGCTAACAGCATTGAAGCTCGACCCGTATTTCTCTCGCATAAAGTATACCCAGGAACAAAAACGGCGTTGGTTTCGCGATCGCGAGGGTGTTCTCTTCGGGTTTGCGATTGGTTTCTACACTATGCTTCGAGTACCTCTCCTAGGGGTGCTCCTATACGGTATCGCGGAGGCCTCGACAGCATATTTAATCACCAAGATTACGGATCCGCCACCTCCACCGGCACACTCCGAGGGGTTCGCAGAAAGCCAAGTACGGTGGAAAAACAAACATGCCTTCCTTCGGTTATCCCTGGATTCTCTAGATACCTTCAATATTAAAGCCGTGGGTGAGGGGGAGCCCGCCGACCAGGAAGATGGTCGGGAGTTACAGAAGAAGTTCAGTTGAGATGCCTAAAAGTACAAATATCGAATTTCGTTTGTTTCGTTTGTGACGACAATTACTTATCACGGCCTAGAGGGAGACGGGGGCCGGGGCGGGGGTGCGGGGCTGATGCGTTGCTTGACCTTATTTTTATTTAGCCATTTTCTTGAAAATAAACCATGAATTATCCTGATATCCAGGTCTCCACCAAGGTTACAGTTTCAATTCACCGAATTTGGAAAAAGTTTGTGGGCGGCGACACGTGCTGATATATTTACTGAAAACATCAGTGCCATAGATGTGTCAGATTCAATATACTCGGATATTTTTTGCGCTTTATCAATCGAAATCCGAGCATCAAAATATCCTATAGAACGTCCAATACTCCCAGTATTTTTTTCTAGCCATTCCCATGTGGAGACTATATTTTCATTCATCCGACAATAAATTTTCAACATTCCCTTTTGACATTTGTGAACGATTACCGCTCCCGAGAGAGCAAACCTTCACTCACACTCTTTCTCTCGATATCTCAACCTTCGCCCGCCCCCCCTTTTTTATTTATCCCGAAAAACGAGGAGGTTTCCCCCTGTATTGAATATATAT
>LGUA01000634.1:0-12916 GCA_001660665.1 Emergomyces africanus | reverse complement strand
ATAAAAATAAAAATAAAAATAAAAATAAAAATAAAAATAAAAAGACGGAGAGAGGACAAAAATGGGGAGCGCCGAATGCAGAGTAGTAGCTAGATGCTAAAGTAGGTAGGTAACTTTATAGACATGAACGAAAAAAAGGGAAATAAAGAGTAATAAAAAGGCGTAGAAAAATCATAATATATAAGACAACCAGAATGAAATGAAATAAAAAGAAAACTCGGGTAAAGAAGAAGAAAAAACAACCATAAAACCCTCGCGCCAGGAAAGCAAACCAAAAGACACTACAATGATATATATAGCCGGAAGTTGCTCCTCCTGCCTGAACTCATTTCCCGCAGATTTTGCGATTCACCACGCTTGCATCCTGCCTCCAAGGCCAGATCCTTTTAACTCCAATAAAAAAACAAAAACAAAAGAGGAAACCAAACAAAAAGAAACCTTTGTATAAATGCGGGATGATCATAATGCTGGGGGGTATGGTGATGTTTGGTTGTTTAGACAGAGGGTTGAATAGAAGCAAAGCAAAGCTCCTCCGCATTAGCCAACGCGACGGTCCAGATATGCGGAAAAGTACGCACAAAAAGCGGTGCCGTGTGATCAACGCTTGCCAGAACTGGAAGCAAGGCAGACATAATTGCCACGAAAACAAATGTATAGACCGTAAGTTCTAAAAAAAGTATAGAAAAAGTAGAAAAAAAAAAGGGACCCTTCATGGCTGCGTGCCAGACCATTCTTTCATCCATGGAAACCTGACTCCAGTCCACTTAATAACACCATATTGCGGTAAATCCTCATTGAAATTGTTCCGGGAATTCCCATCGCTGCCGCTGCTCATATTTTCACTGCCATTTTCACCACTTCCGCCACCCACTCACTGCTAGTCGCTGCGGCCCTCTTTCTTCCACTGCCGAGTAATTTTCTCCGTCGCTTTTGTACAAATTCCGTAAATGCGCCCGAACTTGTTGCTCCACAGGCTCAAGCTCCGCCGACTCTCAGTCACCCGCCAATGGTAGAAAGTGTTTTTGAGCATCCAAACAATCCATTAACTCGATCCACTTCTCGTTTAGCCCTCGTTTTCCACCTCCCTCGACTCCTCGAACGGCTGACGGACCCCACCCGCCCACTTTTTACTCTCCAAGGGGCCCCCTTCTCTCTCTCTTGGAAGTCAGACCCTCGCTTCGAAGTTCATGGTCTTGATATGGAGAATGGGGCCCTAGCATCAGGTTTCTGACTAACAAGCGGAGTTTACTACGCAGTAAAACCAAAAGTTGATCGAGCCACCGTTTTAGACCCGGAATGAACGGAAGTTGACAAAAAGTTGACAGATTACCCGCCGAGTTTACACAAAATACTACATTTCCTTTCTCTGTTCCCACACTTGCTTTTGCTGCTAGCATTCTTGTTTAAGGCGTGTATGTGAAAATGGTCTTTATATAGAAACAGTAAATCCCGTCTACCTTGGGTTTTCATTCAAATGACCAAATTATTTAACAACTACGGAATATTAGCACTACTACTATCTTCCTCTCGACAGGTGGCATCAAAAGGTGAATTAATTACTCCGCTAGTTCACCCTGAAGTACCAAAGTGTATATCTCAGGTATTACTTCAATGCTTTCATATTGCTCATCCAGAACTACTACTTTATGTCCTTAAATAGATCACACTGTTTCAATTTCTCCTTTCCGGAAGCTCATATCAGTTCTACCAACTCTCCCTTTTGGTGTACTTTGCCGCCCCCTTGACATACGCGCATGACCAGAGTCAGATTTGACTTATATATAGTAGCTGTGTCTGTCTGATGCAGATGGAAATCGAATATTCTGGCTAGTTTGCCAGCAGGGTTTTTCCACTGGGCAAAATTGGCATTTCTGAGGCTAGCAACTTTAGGTCGTCAACTCTCGAATTTTGGCCCCTGACAATTTCTGTTGGCGTACGGAGTACTCCGTAATGCTGCTGATACTATTCCGTAGTATTTTCCATCCCTCATCATATTAAAATCTGCCAAGTTGTGATTGAAGCTTAAAATGCTATATTTTTATTTTGATCATTGCAGCTGAATTGTCATACCTCATCTTACTGTTGCCACTGTCCTAGTACGAACATTCAGCAGCGATTGACAGGGATGAGTATGGGATAATATACGGTGTACAGAGTACATACATGAAGAAGTCATTCTGCAGTGAGAAGATAGTGTAAGATACAGGAGTTGTATACTCATTCCTGGATACACTACTATCACAAGAGTGAGTAGACTCCCCGCTTCACCTGAATTAACTTGAAACCCCAGCATATAGTACTACTATATTTGGTATGAAACTCGTCTCCTCAACTCAAAAAAACTTATGTTCCTGCGCACAAAAATAACTGACCTTTTTGCAGCCCTTTCTCGGTAGGTTCACTCTTGCGACGGACAAGCCCTCCTAGCACGACCCCCCAGTGTAGTATTTAATAAAGCACCCATTATAACTACTAGTACTACTCACATACCCACACTGAGACCTACTGAGACGGCCATTGTCATGCTTATTTAAAACAAATTAAATGGAGTATATTGCTGCTCTCGCCTCCCACTCCCCGCAGAGTCTAATAATGCCCTCGACCGACATCGAAACTCACCGAACATGGGCTGAGAATCCCGTTCAGCCCTGTCAGGTGCTACTATACATACACCGCATCTGTTGCAAAACTAAACGAAGCGGCAAGTGAGAGGGATAAGGGAGGTAGGAGAGGTGGATAATTACTCTGTCCCTCCCCCCTTGTATTTTTGATATACGACGTATCATGCGGGGCGGGAAGGAACCACAAAAACCAGAAACATGGAATGCAGATTAACTTCCAACCAGATCTTTAGTTCCATACATAACATAACCTGGAGTAATTTTTCCAAAAAGTTATTGGACAATGCGATTGCGAAAATTTTGTCAGCCCTATCCGCATTTCCCCATCTCAAGACAAAACGAAAGAAAAAATTAATTAATTAATCAATCAATCAATCAATTAATGCCTCGGTAGAAGGGTAGGTGCATTGAGAAGAATGAATCCACACGAGATGTATTTAATTCATATGACCTTCATCTCATGCAAGCAAATGAGGGGATATACCTACTTAGCTTCAGGTCACCTAGGTCATATCATACATGCATCGACAGATTCGATAAGCCTGTATTTTTATGTTGGAAATTTTCCATTCCCGTTTTTTTATATTTTTTTTACGGAGGACAAAACAATATTATGCCCGCTGTTTTTCGCAGGGTAAGTTTCATAGGCTCGGTAACTATTAAGATAATGAACAGAAGAAGAAAAAAGATCCAGAAGCCTGATTGATCGTCAGCTAATCTGTACAATCTGGCAAAATACTACGGAATATATGCACGTAAGACATACTAACCAAAATAAATATATATGCCAGAGAAACTTTTCGAGGAGTTGTTTAGAGCATTTTTTTAGATGTTGAGCCCCCCCATGGGGGGGGTAACTGGGTGCGAACCTGGTCCAACCGAGCTTACCCCTGTTTCGTGCAAGGCGTAGTCCGGCACGTAGTAGTAGTAGTAGTTTTGCGGAGATCCATAATCAAACCTTGTCCGGCTAATCTGACAAGACGTCATTGTGATTATTACTATTTATAGAAGCCATCGATTAAGCGTAGTAATAAAAGCTTCAAGCCTTTCGTGTTCTATGGACACGATTTCATGACACCACCAGAACATAATCAGTTTCGGGTTCTATATATATAGTATGTAGAAAACGTCATTCGTTTGAACAGCTGGCTAGTTTCGTTTCACTCCGCAATGTCAAGAACTAGTTGGGCTGATAAAATTTTATAATTGATAGTGGTGGCTGATACACATTCTGTGAAGATTTTCAAATTTCGACTATTCCTCCAAAAAAATTTATTTTTAGATGATAGGATTGATACCTTTCAAATACGGTGTGCAACTGGAACCTAAGAAATTGAAGAAAAAAAGTGCTATATCCACATCTCACGAATTTTTTACTTCATCTTTATTCGTCGTCCCGTATTTATGTATTCTTTTTAATTTAGGGACAGCCCTTCAAATCTTCGTGGGGACATACACCCCAAATTTTTTAAAAAAACATAAAAAATCAAGAAATAGAATAGAAAGAAAAAGAAAACTGGAATCTACAACAGAGCTGAAGATAAAAATAAGGCTTAAAACAAAACGGAGCCCGTCTAAGGCAAGGCTTGTATCTTCTTCCATCTGCAGTTGGTTCCCACACATACTGGAGTTTATAAGTTGGTATCAAGCGTCTGATACAAATATTATAGTGGGTCGGAAAAATAAAAAAATTCAAATAATAATAATAATAATTATCATAATAACCCATTTTAAAAAATTGGAAGAACAAAGGAGAAGAATGAAAAAAGGTCAGCTGTCATCTAGGGACATGGGATAAAAGCGGCTACCCTACAGAAAGATCAAGGTACTTTGATGCCGCTCACAAAAGAGCCCTGTCTATAATTTCATGTCGGATAAAAATCCCCATCATGGTAACATGTCATCTTCCATTTCAATATGTTGGGGGCCGGAAACAAAACGTGATCCGACAATAACCATTTCATAGTAAGTAGCTCCTATAGTTTCTGTCGAAGCCAAACTCGTAAAAAATCTAACAATATTGAAAAAAAGAAAAAAGAAAAAAAAGCACGCACCCCGTTAAAGCTCCCACATATAACACTAAACGCCAGCATATCTAGCTCTTCAGTTAATTTAGCAACATGTAAGGATGTTAACTGTACTCAGTTCTTTTCTTTCGCGCAATAATGATATGCCTTTGAATAAGCCACATATTATGTTGGAGAAAAGACGGATCACTGACACACTGTGCGATCTTTCTAGTAATCATCATCGGAGTGACGGCCATTGGAAGCACCACATCCATACTCATAATTGTCATAGTCCGGATCAAACTCCTCGTCATCAGACGCATTGCGGCGATAATTTCTGTAAGCGGCATTGGTGTCGTCATATTCATCATCAAATTCAAGATCCTCGTCAGGATATTCATTGGCCGGGTTATCTTCAGCTGTAGAGGCAGACAGATAAGTGTTAGTATAAGCAGCCAAAAAAAATAAACAAACATTTCTGTACAAGAGACGAAGGGGGGAAACAGCAGAATGGAAAGTAATGAATATAGCCACCTAGCTGGACACATGGGGGAATAGCTTTTGTTAGCAAAAATGTACACACATACCATTAGAATCTCCATCTTCCGAGTCCCACCCTTTCCCTTCATCATCGGATTCGGCAAAAGCTTCCCAGAAATGGATATCTTCTTCCGTAATTACTACTACGCCAATATCTCTCGGTACGACTCCGCGTTCGCTAGCCCACTCTCCGTTAAGAAGATGGGCAGCGCGCGGATCAGTAGCGATTTCGTCGACTGGTCGCCTGATAAATTCATCATAAACGTAGTTGCTATCATGGTCATCCCCGCTATCCGGGTCGCTAGCCATTTCAAACGTCGCAATTTGTTTCGCCGGCGGAATGAAGCCGCTGCTATTCATATCTGCCTCGGAGTGTTGCTGTGGTAGATCAACCCTTGCATTATCTGCAAGTAGGTCAATATCAATGGCCTTTATTGCGTCACCATCGTCACCTGCTTCGTCAAAGTGCATACCTGATTTTCCTGGAAGAGGCTCAGGACAAACTCCAGACATTTTGGAGTCACGCGTTATTTCGTGGGCAAACTCTGCCAGCTCCGTCGCAAGCTGGTCAGAGTCCTGGTCCCATAAGCTTGGATCTTCATGTATGGACTGAGCGTTCTTCGCCTTGTTTTCTTTATCTCCAGGTTGTTGAGCTCGGTCGAAATACCGGGATGCTTTGAATTCCTCTTTCCATCGTTTTTCCGCGTCATTAACAACATGACGCTTTCTCTGAGTAACAGGAGTGGTTGATGACTCGAGAATAGTTGGGTCGGTGCCTTCCATAAGAGGTATGAGTGGCGTCTCCTGAGTCTCGCCACTGACTTTAACTTCCCCTATCTTGGTGGTCAAATTGTCTAGTGCAATCGACACCCTCTCATCACCTGCTTGGCGAGGCCGCTTCTCGATGACCACTGCCCTGCTGATTACCCGACCGGATCTATGCTTCTGAACGCCTCCGGAGGCCCGGTGTAGGAACTTTGAAGAAGGGCTCGTCATATCCGCACTAGGAGCGGTTATATGAAACCGGCGTAGAACAGAGGAAGGTGAGCTGATGACCGAAGAGGAACCGGAATGGCCTCCCACCGGAGAAACAGACTTGCCCGTAGCATGCGAGGGTCGCAAGGCTGGTGATGGTGATGAAGACGGAGGAATGAGGCTTTTCCCCAAGGAACCTTCCTTCTTTGACATAATCCGTTTGTTTTCGAATTCTGACCCAGGAACCGTAGGCCGCACAATCGGTACTCCATGATTGATATTAGACGTGCTCACTGATCTGGGACTTGTGATATTCTCCTTCGTAGAGGCTGCCGGCGACTCGTCCGTATTGTTCCTGGGGTCAACACTGCCATCTGTCGTTAGAACGACACGCTGAAAGAAGAAGTCTGTGTACCTCCTTTTGGGCTGAGGTATCTGAGACTGGATATCTGTTGATCAGAGTTAGAAGAAAAACAGCATACTAGTTCAAAAACAGACGGTAGCCATGGAGATATCTGGTGTAAAAGCACCAGCACAAACCCACTGCTCAAGATTCCCATTCAAAGCTCGAGCGCTCTTAGAAATCGTAAAACAGTAATACCCATAAGTCCTGGTACAGTGAACCAACGGAGCCCAAATGAAATCTAGGAATCATTTGTCTTGATCTTCCTCCGGGGCAGCAAAAGCCAGGCCAGGCTTACAATCAGAAAAGGAATGGAAACGATATAGCACTTACACAAAGTCTCAACAGGCTCCTCCTCCCTCCTCCTTTTAATTCGAATATGTTCGGGTGGCAACGACATGTGCTCTGATCTATAATTCTTTCTTTCTATTTTAAAATTTGCCTCTCCCCTCCGACCCCGCGTCTCAAAAAGGCGTGTGACTTGCTCTTCCCACCTTTTTGGGGTTGAGTTTGAACAGGTAGCGTGAAACACAGACAGGCACTCTTGTGGGTATATCTGCAAAGTTCAAACACCTAGCGCATAGAAAGAAAACCTCGGGTTTTCATAGAGGAAGAGAGATATTCTGGTAGAAACAGGGGAAAGGGCAGGGGCGGGCGGGGAGTGGATATGGAGTAGTAGCTATGAAAAAAATAGGTCGCAGTAGTGGACTCTAAACGAGAGATGCCAGCACCGTGTGTGAGTGGGAGGATGCCAAGGACTTTTGAGGTACGTATTGTTCGTTTTTAGCTGGGGGGATTTGATGATATCAATGTTTGATTGAGATGGGTTGAATACTACATGTACTAGTAGTAGTAGTAGTAGCAGTACTTTGCTAGCCTGGTGGGTTGCAACAAAATGGTCGCCTAGACCAACAATACTCAAGTACTAAAGCCTATATCAATATAATGTGGCTTACGGCAGAAAATCGTCCGATGTTTGTGGAACACAGCTCTGTCGAATCCTGTTGTGATGTAAAATGTTTTGTTTATCAGCAGAAGCTGGAGGTTGGAGATAACCTTTCCGAGGCTTGAAATCAACCACATCACGTGATATCAAACTTTAAACTTTGGAAGGCACCACATTGCGAAGCAAGTTAATTTTGTCGAAATATGAAAAGAAAGACAGCACAGCTAGGAATTTACTACATCGCAATGAACCATGTTTTGTGTCTCATGCTTGATATGACTATGCATAGGAATATTATAACATCAGAGGACAATATAAAAGTAAGGGGTATCAGGGGAAAGTGCAATTTTTAAATATATTTCCCTCCTCAATTCCAGGCATTCCGTCCATCGAAAAACTCTTGCGCAGCATGAGAGCTAAGAAACAATTTATTCTTCGTCGATAGCTGCTCCTTTCCTTCTCTGGTCCGGGTATTATATCGTCTGTAAAAACAGGCCAAGATGAACAAAATCGTAAACGAAACAAAACAAAAAGCCACTTCAAATATCGAGATGATAATGATGATGGTAGTGGTGATGATGATGACAATGACGACGACGATGATGCAGATGCAAATAAAACTTCAAACGGATACAAGAAAGAGAAAAGAAAAGAAAAGAAAAAGAAGTATTAAATAGATTTTTCAAATACGGCATCGTAAAATGGAATAATGGGTAGATATGAAAAAAAGAACATGGGAACCAAAAAAGCAAAACAAGCAGGTAAGAAGAATGAGATGAGATCAGAACTAGCGTAACAGGCGAAAAAAGGGTTAAAAAAAGGACCAAAAGGGCCAACGCAATAAATAAACAAAAAGTAGTATGCAAAATGAAAGTTTCAAAATAAATAAAAAATGAAATACTAGTAAGGTCTAAGGTGGGTAGGGTTATCTCGTATCTCGCTCCCTTGTCTTTCCACTTTTATTCACTGTCACATATAAAAGTGCAAGTGAATCAATCAGTAGCAACCCTGGGCCGCATGGCGAGATAGCATAAACAAAGTTCAAATTAAAAAGAAACGAAATACGTCTGTCCTGGGACGTATCTCGAAGAAATGTCAGAGGTGGTTTTGAAAAGTAAAATCAAAATTTAAACATGATAATTATAAACCAATACAAGAATGAGAAAAGGGAGGGGGAGGAAAGAGGTGGCAGGGAAGTCAAATATGAAGGATATATAAAAATATGAAAAAAAAGCCTAAATAAAACCAAAAAAGGGGAAACAACAGAGTAATTAAAAAGAAGAGTAAAGCACACAAGAGCACGAGAGGTAAAAGATAAGAAAAAAAAATCAACATAAGTTACACTAGAGTTCATTTCGCTCCAATTTCTTCTTCAGCCCAACCAGGGAGAGAGCCTTCGTTGGGGATAGAAAGTCCGAATCCATTGTGATTCAGACCACCTAGGCCGCCACCGAAACCTGAGAAGCTTCCCTGAGCTTGGTGATGCGCCATTCCGCCGCGCGGTTGGTGTTGTTGGTTTGAACCCTGACTGAAAGGCTCCTGTGAGAATGATGGGAGGCTGACAGCGCGTGAGTGTTGGGATCGGGGAACGCTTAGGTTATTGCCGCTAGTGGCGTGGTGTGTTGAAGTTGGCGTGCCATTCGAAACATTCAGAAACCCGTGACTCGATCCTTTGGACTGATGCATCGAGTTTCCATTTGGCATGTCATTTGGTCCCGTCCCGTTGTAAAGAGTGGCTTGTTGATGGGCAAGTGCCTGTTGCTGCTGCTGCTGAAGGGTTGCTAGAGCCATAGGGTCATTCATGCGGTTCTCTTGTTCCTGCGCCTGTTGCTGCGAAATTTGGTTCAGATATAGTGTCAGAGGATTGTTGTTTCCGGCATTTAAAATGGCAGATGGGGTCGTGGCAAGTGGGATTTGGCGACCATGTCCATTTTGCGAATGTGACCCCGTGGAACCCGGTGCAGGTGATAACGCCGGTCTTGTTGGGCTAGATTGTGATCCTCCATTTTGTTGCAGGTTCCCATTCAAAGTAGGAGATGACTGATTACCATCGCCTCGGTGTTGACCATTGCTATTGATCTGACGGGGAGGGTTCCCGCAACGATCCTTTCCAAAATTGATTTTGAACCGCTTGTATTCGTCCCGACTGCGCATTGCCTCGATCGCCTTAATGGCATTAGCAATGTTGGTGAAGTTGACGAACGCACAACTCTTCTCACGCAGAGCATTGACCAATTCGATTTCACCGTATGAGGAGAAGTCTTGGCGGAGGCGTTCTTCGGTCCAGGTTTCATCCAGATTACCGATATACACATTCCGGGATGCCCCTCCACTGACTGCTAATGCAATAGCAGGTGGAAGAGCACCAGAATGCTTGCCCCAACCAATCTTGAGTCTCCGGTTATGGATCATCAATCCCTGCAAGTTGCTAAGAGCGTAAAAAGACGCGGCAGATGTCGGGTCAATAAATGTGACAAAACAGATGTGTTTGTCGGGAATGTAGCGGATGTGGTGCAGAAGGCCGCCTCGTACGACATTGCAGATCTCCTCGATGGTCGTTTCGGGGTGAATATTTCCCAAATAAACCGTTCTGTTTCCTAGGTTGTTCACACCACCAGCGGTCGTGGCCACTGCAGCAGCTGCAACAGATTGTTGGGCCAACGCATTTGAGATCAGATCGCGATCGGCTGAGTTGAGAATGTGAGCATATCCTGGAGCAATACCTAGATACTGGGCAGCATTTTGCTGCTGGGTTTTGGAAACATAGGCACAGCGATCCTTCCCGTAGTACACACGCTTTGGCGCTTGCCACTTGGGCTCTTGCGGCAGTTGGGTGACAGCCTTGATTGCGTTGCTGATAGACAAGAAATGTACAAAGCCAATCGATTTCTCCTTGACGATCTTTATCGTATCTATAGGGCCAAATTTGCCCAGATCTTCCCGCAACTCCTCCTCAGTAACGTCCTCCGCGAGATTCCCTAGGTAAACGTTTCTTGAGGCTCCAGATTGCTGGACAGCCAATGCCACAGATGTGGGTACCTGGGAAGGCTTACCCCAGCCGATTTTGATATCATTTCCCTTAATAGCGAGCTTCTTCAAAATCGCATCCGAATGGAAGTGGGTGGCCGAACTGCTCTCCAGGAAGGAGATAAAAGCACAGTTCTTGTCGGGAAGCAACCTAACTGATTCGATCTGACCACTACGAACATGGCCGAGGATCTCCTCTGCCGAGGTTTCGGGGGGAAGGTTTCCCAGATAAACCGTGCGGCTTGTTCCTGAAATAATTCCAGGGCCTTGGAGAGAGAGGTTTGCGGCACCAAAAGCCGAATTCGCGAATCCTGGGAAAGAGCCAACTGGGGACTGCGGGCCAGCCATCAGCGGGGAGCCATTGAATCCATCTGGAGACATCAGGCTTTGGTAAAGCTGCGGAGAGAGGGTATTCTGATGAGCTTGGGTAGGGCTACCGATCTGGTTCTGGGTTTGGTTGTGTCCTGAGCCATTGGACTGAGGGAAACCCTGGAATCCGGTAAACTGAGGAGACGTGAAAGCGGACGGCGTGCCAGGTTGAAATGGGCTTCCAAGGAGTAGCTGAGAGGGGAGCAGCGGTGTGAAGTTCATATCAAACGCGGCTGTTCCTGGAGCAGTCACTTCCCCAGGGTTTTGTCCATTCATACCAGTATTGATGGAAGGGATATTGGCCCTGCGAGAGTTGCGGTCGCCAAATCCCATGTTGTTTGAGGTGTAAGCTCCGTGGGAGAAGCCAGTGGCATCGGCATTCATATTAGGGAGTTTAGAACCAGGCTGCTGCATTGCTGAATTTGGTGAAAGGAATGGGTATTATAATTGTATCGTGGTTTGATAGGCGAGCGGTGGAGATGTTATTAGAAGAGATTATATGGTTAATGCAACCGTGGATATAGGGTCGAAGAAGGAAGAGAATAGTATTGGGTAAGAAAGCCTAGGTAGAGACACAAATATCAATTAGTTAAGCTGCAGGACATATCCACAGTGGGAACAGGAGTGATATGTGAAGCCAATCTGCAGTGGGAGGAAAGGGTGAATGTGCGGTGCGCACATCACCAGCACCAATTCCCATGCAAATTTGAATGAGATAAAGAGCCCAAGGTGGGTTATTTTGGGTGGAGCTGTACGTACCAAGACTAGATCCACAAAGTTCAACTACGTTTCCGTTTGTCAGATTTATGAGCTGAAATGTCATCCAAGACAAAGAATTGACAGAGCAGTGTATATCCTCCAAAACACGGGCAGGATATGAGGATCTGGAAGCTGGAGATTAAACAAAAAGTAGGTGAAAGCCCTGACTAGGGTTGTAATTCCGGTCAAAAGCAATAATATGTATATATAAAGGTGAAGGACGAGGGTAAGATATTAACGGCAAGCAATCGAAAAATGAAATAAAAATAAAAACAACCAAAAAGAGAATGAAGAAATTTAAATGAAATTAGCAGAGGGGGGGGGGGGGTAAGAAAGAAGAAGGGAAAGAAAAAGGAGGTTTAAACGAGCGTCGAGAAACGAGAGAGCGCACAATGAACGAGAGTGGAAGCGATGCCGGAGCACCGAATATAATGATAAAAAAAAATAATTAACAATGTAGAGACATGTGGAGGGAGAGGAGGGAGAGCAACACTTTCAAATAAGAATTATTGTGTGCTACTTTGATCCAGTTTAAGGAAACCCCCCTTAAAGTCAGCATGTAAAAAACTCTGTTGCTAATGATCGCTGCTCAATCTTTTCGTCAAATCAACAGGGAGAGTGTCGATGGTACTGTACCTGGCGTGGCATGGGTGGGTTGTATATAACATGGTCCTTAAGTTGAGGGTGTTACTGTACTGTACTGTACTGTCCTGTGTACCTACCTACAAGCTGCCATCCACATCTTTGCACTTTGACAAGTTGCTCTACCTGGATACTTGGATATGAGTAAATTGGTTTCCCCCGGGAGCCGCATCCAGAGCCCTTATGCCAGTTGATTTATCTGCCTACCTACTCATTCCGATCAAGCACGAAAATCGAAGGATATGGTCCCAAATCACTCTCCAATGAAACCCCCCCAACTGGTGGGCAGACAGGGGCTTGTATGTGTATGTATGTATATTTATGCGGTATTGGTAACCAATACCATCATTAGTTACTTACCACCAGCCAATCAAGAAGCACAAACATCTCTACTCCACGTACTCCGTACTCCGTACAGTACCTACCTCCTGACAAAAACATCTTTCTCCTTTTTCAACCTCCAAACCTCAACCTCCTCCTTCATCTTTCGTTTTTTTGTATCTTCTCGGTTGTCCTTCTCTCTCTTCATCCCCCACCCTCCTCTGTCCGTCTTCTCTTCTTCATCTTCTTCTCTCCCTCCACATGTCTCTACATTGTTAATTATTTTTTTTTATCATTATATTCG
>LGUA01000633.1:0-12945 GCA_001660665.1 Emergomyces africanus | reverse complement strand
GATTCGATCAAGTGCAGTAGAAAAGGTACGCTTCATCAAGTTTCCCTTTTGTACAGAGTACAGTACACACCATCGGCTTGCTGTAGTAGATAATGAGATTTAGAATAGGTCGCGGATCCCCTTAGAAGAGCTGCAATTGATGCAGAGCACTTACTAAACAGTCGTAGTAGGATAAGGTTTAGAATATTAAGCAAGGTTTCAGAACTACGGCAATGCGCGACCGTGAAGACCCATCTTACCAGCTTTCAGTTCCCAGCTTGGTCGACAGGTTAGCCCTGATCGTCTACGTTTTCGTGCTACATGAGAAACGTTCCATTTCTTCGGACAGACCCAGGTTGGATCTTCCACGACAGTCATGTTTAGACGCCCGAGACAGACTGAGCCAGACAGGCTCTCAACAAGACTCAGCACAATACTTCAACCTCTCACTGTAATTCCTTGGGGATCGCTCGCAATGTGGTATCTGGGCGTTCCTATTGTCTGTGGGGTAAGAATGTTTATCTTTAATAGTACATCACCCTTTGTTGTTTCTGCTAATAATTTTCCTATTTGTTCCAGGCCACCATGGTTGTTGTGCAGGACGATGACTATATGGCCGCCATTGAAAAGCTCGAGAACGCGGGATTCACCCGAAGCATTCCAAATCGCACCCCTCCTCTGGAGGTCATGGAGGATCATCCAAATCCACAACAGATGTTAGAGGAAATAAATGCTGGCTACAAACGCCTTGACTGTTCCTGTGCAGTATTTGATTATCCACGAGGTGATCCAGCAGAAAAGGATTTCCAGATGTACCTGTTTCCGAATTCCTTTACTCACATTCCCCTAGGGGACATTCTTCATCCTGTGAACAACCTAGCATATGCTGCAACGACAAAACAATTTGATATCTACAACAATTTGTACTATCCACTGGAACAGGCGCTGGTTGAAAGCTTTGTTAAGACTGCGATTGATGAAGAAACAGCGTCAGGTTATTCTGCGTGGGGCGAGTCATTAAGCTCCTGGATATCCATGATGACAGGATATCTAGAGGTCAATAATGATGCTCTTGATCATTGTTCAGATAAGCAGGCAGTGGAATGGTATAGTACCAACTTTGGTCGAATCCGTGAGGCCAAGTTTGGTCCTATGGATCGCCGCATTTCGAAACGCCTTGGCTCAGGCAAAGAGCTACCAATAGATATGAGGGGGAATCCTATTTAATGTTTTTTTAATCCTTCATTTGACTACAGTTCGCGGCCTGTCCTTTCTTTCTTGGACCATCTTTAAGAAATGCAAACTCATATAAGTTTTGTTAAACAACAAAGCTACAAAACTACATTCTCTTCTCCTCTCCAACGGATTTCGGTAAGATCTTCAGCACTGTGTTCCCCCCTCCCCAGGAATATCTTATATAAACAATGTCATCGTCGAAAAGAAGCTTTTAACTAATCTTTGGTTGGGAGCTTCTGTGGCTTCTGTAACCTTCCGGGCAAGACCCGCCCTCCCCCCAAGCCTTGGTTTGTTTTAGCCCCAACTTAAGTATTTATTAAATAACGATATATCTCTCCACATCATTCAACATCATCCAACTTCTCCCCCATGTTTACTCATTATCAAAACTATCACCATCACCAGCTGGCCCAGCAGTTCCTCTCCCTATCCCCACTCCCGGATGGTCGATACCTGTGCTACTTACAGCCTATATAATAAATGACTCTCTCCCACTCAACCTCTGAGGTTCTCAAAACGACCTCGGAAATCGCAAATATACAAAACCATCAAACAGTCCCCGATCTTCCTCCCGTGCAAGAGGCGCAACAATAGCTTGCAAAAGAACAGCACCATATCCCCCCCCCCCCCCTCTTCTCCCCAAACCAGCCATGGAAGTAATCCAAGAGAATCCCACCAAAGGCGATGCCACTACCAAAGTCGCCAACGGCACCAAAGCCACTACCATACCTACTGCCACCACCACCACTAGAACGACACTCCCCGTTACAACCACTTTCCTCAATCCCAACCAGCCCGCCTTCACATCGCCTTCCACCTCGACATCCAGCACCACCCTTCTCGCTGGCATCACCGAGCTCTTAACCACCGCCCAAACCACAATCCACAACCAGCTCCCAGAATCGTTCACAGCCCGCCTTCCACCCCTCATAGACGCCTACATGACCCATCTCTCCGCCCACCCTCACCTAACAACCTTCGTCACAATCCAGCTCCTGTTCGCAAGCCTGCCTCTGCTCCTCTTCTGCCTCCTGGCAGCTGGGACGATACTCTTCTCTGTTGTCCTGGCGTTGCTGGGCGCCGTTGCCCTGAGCGCGCTGGTTATCGGTGGCACGGTGCTGGTTCTTCTGGTCCCCGTGGCAGTTGTCGGGGCGGTGGTGGCAGGGATGATGTGGATCGGGTGCTGGGTAGGATGGTATGGGGTGGTTGGCGCTGGGTTGGTTCTTGGGAGGTTTGGTGGGAGCAATCATAAGCGGAGGGACGGTGTGATGCGGCAGTGGAACGACGGTGATGATGATCAGGTTGGGATGGGGAAGTGGGAGGGGAAGTGGGAGGGGAAGTGGGAGGAGCGGAGAAAGAGGGAACAGGAGAGGGAAAGGGAACGGGAGAAGAGTTCTACGGGGGAATAATGGGAAATGGTAAATAGGTAAATGGTAATTAAAGGTGTTGTTCCAGGTTAAAAGTGGGATGGTTGGTATCAAAATGTTAATCCAACGGATGACTAGAGGTAAGTCGTAGGGTTGCCCCTGATGATGTTTTTTTTTTTCTTTTTTTTTTTTTTTTTTGAGATCCTTCTGGATTCTCTGACCCGCGTCCAGGGAAGTCTGACTAGGCGATACACAGGCCGTGTGATAGGCGACGTCGCAAAAATTTGCTCCATACTTCAATTGGAATTGGTCATTGGTTTTTTTTTCAATATACTTCCTTGCCTTCGCTCTCTCAAGCTTTTTCTTCTTTTCGTTTGGTGTCAAACGCTACGAAACCGGTGCTTGAGGGAAAGCTAGGAGACGGCATGGTAATGACCAACTTCCTGCCCCTCCCAAAATTGGTAGAACCAAGGTCGGGGCGGAGGTGGGAAATTCACCTCGTACGCATCATGAGATTTTGTTTTCCGTACTCCGTACAGTAACGACGGATGCTGACGGTGTTCATAATTCCGACGAGGGTTCATATTGGAGTATCAAGTTGAAGTGACTTGAGGTGGCTAACAAGGGGAGGATCGGATTCGGTCAGCATGCCCATTTGGCATGACAGCTAAATAAGCCAGCACCAACAACATTGCAAGAAACAGGTGGGCAGTGGGGGATAGCAAGATGGAGCTCATACCATCGGCCGGAGGCAGACATTGAAAAGCCACGTTAAATCGCCCACATGTTTACTAACTTCTCTTGGGCCATTCTACGGAGTGCCTAACCACGGTTTCCCTTGTCAATCCCATGGCATTTATGAAGGCAGAACCACCTTTATTGGATAGGTCAACATGGCGTAACACGAGCACGTTCACTGGTTGGCTTACATTTAACCGCGAGCTCCTCCTTACACACCGTCCAAGCAGAGGAAAAGAAAATTCTGAATCTGATATTCTGCATCGTTGACAGTCGCAGGAAAGCGGATTTCTTTCACTATCCGTCGTTCCACGTGCTGGAATGATATTTAGGCATAGGAAGAGTGGCGAAAACGAATGAAGGAGAGGAGTATTTTGTTGCCTCGACTGTGCACCTCCTGGTGAAAACCGAAATTCTCCAAGCTTGGGAGATTTATTAACTGAAATTGACACATTTGACCTAGGGCACAGCGAGTGACACATGCCTTAATGAATTTGAGGGAGAAGATAACCTGGCCAATCCTTCTCTATTTCGAGTTAATGCCCCTAGCTTGTCTTCCAGCCGGACAAGAGGGCGAATTGTGGCGGGCCGATAAATTGCGGGCTACAGGGAAGAAATCTTGGACCGTTGAGAATATGGTGGTGTGAGTAAATTTACAAAACCCATTCAGTACGAGCAATTTCAATGATTGTGCCCAGTACTTGACGCTTTTGTCTGAAAATCCGACTCCCCAAATAGAGGAGAATAGTCGAGCGAGGGCAGTAGAAGCGTGGAAGTGAGAGACCAACATGTTGCTCCTAAGATCTTAAGCACTTAACTCTTGTCCGCAGTATATCAGAAATGTCACAATCGCAACAAGGTACAAATGGCTACTCAAACAAGAAACCATAGTCTCCATCTGGCTACATATATCAAGTCTCAACAAAAACAAAAACAAAAACAATTCTTGCTCTATCATCGAAATTCTTGTAGCAGGTGCAATAGCAACATGTTTTTTCTCGCTCAGCGGTCATCTTTTCGTCCTGTCTTTAGCCCCCGTCTGCCTGCTATATGTATATTGTAAAAAGATTATTTTTCTCGAAAACATTCTCCTAAAATTTTTATTCCAACGTCACAACTAGCGCTTCGCATTGCTAATTAGTGATTAAAAACGGAAGATATTGAAACTAGAAGCTGGCTACATTAAGGCATAAGAAATGAAGCAAAAAGGAAAAGAAAACCCTAACATAACATTAAAATGAAAGCTTTGAAATGTAGATATTTATTTATAGTTTCGTTGTTGGCACTACTCCGTATATTATGTCGATTCAGAGTTCGTTAACAAGACGGCGCTCCTTACGCAGAGCGCGTAGCTTCACCCGGGCTTCCTCCAAAGGAACAAGACTGCCTTTAGCCTGAGAGCTAGGATCATCACGGTTGCGAATGTTTACGGTGCGTGTTGACTTTTCTTGAGCTCCGACAACTATAATATTCGATTAATATTGCAATTAGTAAAGACATGGTTTCGTTCCTGATGGATGATTCAACACAAAAAGGGATGAGCGACCCATGGCTTACCAAATATAAAGTTATACTGCGCAATTTGGCCCGTGCGGATTTTCTTCTGCATCGTATTACCACTGATATCAATATCGACGTTTAATTTATCTCCTTTGAGAATCTGCTGCAGCTCCTCGACGTAGTCGTTAACGGCGGGCATAACTGGCACAATCAGGATTTGACGCGGGCTCAGCCAAAAAGGCCACTTGCCGCCGAAATGCTCAATGAGGATGCCTAAGAACCGCTCGAAACTTCCAATTATAGCTCTATGGATAACAACGGGGCGGGCACGGCCTGGTCCTGGCTCGTTGCTGCTGGCGGGGGGAGCATCTGGGTTGGCAGCATCTCCTGCTGATTTGTCTGCTGCCGTCTCTGCGGGTTTTTCGGCCGATTTCTCTGCTGGCTTTGCCTTGGCTCCCGTCTCGCCAGTCATGTACTCCAGGTTAAAGTTCACTGGCAATTGATAGTCCAGCTGAATGGTAGCACACTGAAACTCTCTCTTCAATGCGTCTTGAATAGTGATGTCAATTTTGGGGCCGTAAAACGCGCCATCACCCTCTTCAATCTCCCAGTCATTTCCTTTAAACTTAGTTAAAGCAGCACGAAGTTGCTCCTCAGCATAATTCCAGGTCTCGAGTTTCCCCATATACTTCTCTGGCCTCGTGGACAATTTCAATTTGAAGCTAAAACCGAATAACCCATACACGGCACGGAGGAAGTCGAAAAGACCATCGATTTCTTGCATGATCTACGCCACGAATCAGTTAAACCAATACGAAAAGGGGGGGAAATACTGAACATTATTTACCTGATCCTCGGTACAAAAGATATGGGTGTCGTCTTGCTGGAACTTCCGAACTCTTGTGAGTCCGTGGAGAGCACCAGATGCCTCATTTCGATGCAGTACACCGAAATCTGCCATCCGAAGGGGCAGTTCTCGATAGCTTCGCTCTTTGTGTCCGAACATGATCGCGTGCCCGGGGCAATTCATAGGTTTCAACGCCCAGGTTCTCTTCTCGATATCAAGCTTGAACATGTCGTCCTTGTAATGTTGCCAATGTCCGGATTGGCGCCAGATGCCAACATCATACATGTTTGGTGATTGAACTTCCTGATAACCTCGCTTACGATACTCAGATCGCAGAAGCGCTTGCAAGGAGTTAAATATTTTCGTGCCATTAGGAAGCAAGAAGGGGCATCCTGGGGAAACTTCGTCGAAGAAGAACAAATCCTGGTCCTTGCCAATCCTAAGGTGGTTCCGCTTTTCAGCTTCTTCAAGGAATTTTAGATGCTCTTGCATTTGCTTCTTGTCAGGGAACGCAACACCACGTATCCGTTGTAGGGCATCATTAGATTGATCACCAAGGAAATAGGCCGCGGAGTTCTTGAAGTGGTATTAGTTTCTAGACTATGGGATGCGACCGGCATTATACGTACCTGCATAATCTTCATGACCTTGATTTTACCAGTATTTTGGATATGGGGG
Source organism: Emergomyces africanus (assembly GCA_001660665.1). Classification (NCBI taxonomy): domain Eukaryota; kingdom Fungi; phylum Ascomycota; class Eurotiomycetes; order Onygenales; family Ajellomycetaceae; genus Emergomyces; species Emergomyces africanus. The sequence goes on along the minus strand of LGUA01000633.1, from coordinate 6,600 downwards.
CCTCTGCAGAGGTCGACGAGGGTACCGCACCGATAAACCGTGCTACTCTCCCCTTCAACGAGATTATTGATGTAATGCAATTTGTATTTGCTATAGGCGAACATCTTCTTAAGATTCTCTTTCGAAACCTCCAATCTGTCAAAAGTTTGCTTTTCCTTGAAAATACGGGCTGATTTTGTATCAAGCGCTGGCCAGTCGCTTTCCTTCACAACATGACTATAATATTGTTTAATATTAGCCACCAAATCGTCAGAAAATAGAAGAGAAGGGAGGCGCGTTGAAGACCTACCCCGCTCCAAAGCCATATCATAAAAAAAGCCTTGAGGGGTGGGCGGGCCATGGGAAAGCAAACATCCATAATGACACTCGCAAGCCTCTCCCAGTACGTGAGCGCTAGAATGCCAGAAAACTTCTCTTCCTTCGAGGGAGTCGAATGGGAGGAAAGTGACCCTACAGTCCCTCTCCAACGGTCTATCCAAGTCCCAAAGTTCTTTCCCGTCCAACTTGGCGATCACCACAGTAGAACTAATCTCCTTGGGTATATCGCGTAAAAATGAGCCTGGTGTGGTCTCCCACGCCTTGCCAATTACCGTGGAGGGATTCGAGTCTCCAATGTCGATCGTAACATTGATATCAAAGCGGGGCTTATGTTTTAATTCTTCATCATGTTTCTGCTTTAGTTCCTCGAACAATTTATTCCGCTCTATAATAAAATCTGGCAGAGGCGCTTCTGCAACAGGTTCAGGCTTTTTCGGTTTCGGTTTTGAACTCTTCTGCGGAGGCGGGGCACTTGAGTCGGAGGGGTCAGGAGTATCCATAGCTGGTCTGTGAGGGAGGCTATGTTGCCGGCTCGCAGGAATTGAAGTATTAGTGGACTCTTCACCCATTATGATGCCCAATGTGAGATTTCAAAGCTAATCCTTGAGACAACAATCTCTCTGTTGCGGTGACTCGACTGTTCTGTCCTGTACCTCTCTTGTTCCAACCAAAAAAAAAGCAATTAAAGGTTGAAGGCGGTGAGTCACGTGAGACTTTTTTTTTTGGCTTCCCACTCCGACAAATTTTGTCGGCGAAATTGAAGCAGAAGAGGTGCAAAAAGCCCTCGACAGCGACTCTTTTTCCCCCATCACCAACTCAAATACCCGCAATTATGTCGTTCAGAGGAGGCAGTCGAGGACGCGGTGGCTTTGCTACTGGCGCCAATCGGGGCAGCTCAGGATTTGGCGGACGTGGTGGTATGTCGACTTGCACAAACCACACCCATTGGATACCGAAAAAATTGATCTAACTTTTTGTTCCGCAGGGCGAGGAGGTTTCCAACCTTCATTCGGCCCTCCAGCTTCGGTGTTGGGTGAGTCTCAGGGTCCGGTGTAATGTTCCTTGCTGCGTTGGAAGCTGACACTGGACAGAAATGGGCTCGTTCTTGCACGCTTGCGAAGGAGAGATGGTTTGCGAATCCATCAATCCCAAAATCCCCTACTTCAATGCACCGATATATTTAGAAAATAAGGTACGCATAAATTGACTGGCTTGGGCTTGTTTGTCTGGTAGCAAGGAGAAAGGGAAAACATAAAATTTTAATACTCGAGTGTTGCGTGTGCGTTAGACTCCTGTCGGAAAAGTTGATGAAGTCCTCGGCCCTATCAACCAAGTCTACTTCACCATAAAGCCCCAAGAGGGAATCGTCGCGACCTCATTCAAATCCGGCGATAAGTTCTACATCGGAGGTGACAAATTGCTGCCGTTAGAGAAGTATGCGACATGTTCTATTCTATTCTTCAATACTTCGCCATATGTGTACCATGACACATCAACTAATGTATCTTTTGTACAGATTCTTACCTAAACCAAAACCACCACCAGGTAAACCCATTCAAGCCGTATACACAATTTTCTACGGATTCTTACTCTTATCTAGGTGCTCCGAAGCCAAAGAAGGTTGGCGGTGCTGGACGAGGTGCAGTCCGTGGTGGACGTGGTGGGCGCGGAGCTTCTCGTGGAGGAAGAGGCGCACCACGCGGCCGGGGCGGAGCTCCAGGGAGAGGAGCGCCGCGCGGCGGTGGAAGGGGAGGATTCACACCACGCGGTGGTTCCAGGGGCGCATCTCGCGGTGGATTCGGTGCGCGGAGGTTCTGAACGTTTCTCATTTTTCATTGGCGTTTTGGGAGCTTTTCAACGGTGGTTATCAATTTCCAAAATGTTACTATGTTCGACATTGTCCTTTTTTTTATTTTTTATATTATTTTATTTCTTTCTCTGTTGAAAAAACCCTTTCTGTATTTTCTACTTTTATGAATGGAATTGTGGTAAATATTTTATTGTAGGACTAGAGCCCGTTATTCCGTTTATTATATTTTCGTGTGAACTTACTGAGGAATTCCCCAATATTGAATACGGAGATGGTAATAGAGTTCGAGGGTGTACGTTAAATATAGTTGCCCTTTGGTCTTTGCTCTTCTTGTTCTTGTGCAGGTTTTTGGGTTGGCAGGGCATTTTAAACTCTCGCTCAGTATGACGAAATAAGTATCCGAATGCTTGGTATCAACCTCAACTCAACGTTCAAGACTGCATATTTTATTGTTCCACTCTCACCCAACCTCCCACTCCCAGCTCTCAACCAGATATTATATTTTTTCTTGCTATCTTGGGTAATTTATCATTTCCAATACTAAAATCAAATAATACCTGTCTTATGTCGAGAAGAAGTTCTGCAGCCCCCAGCCATGCTGGCAGTGAAGCTGTCCACTCCGACTCAATCAACAAGGACCATGGTGAGAGCTTATATTACGTCCACTGAAATAGCTGTTTGTCGGTAGCTCGCAACTAACATGTTTCTCCAGTGCAAGACAAGCAGAAAGTGCTTCTTTCGGCCGATGCGGGCCATTTCAGTTTGCTTAGGTCAGTTTCACACTGGGGACGTTTTGTTTTTTTGTTCCCGCTTGTTCCTAAAAAGGAGAAATGAAAGTTATTGATGGGATTGTTTTCCAATATATATAGGGCATTACACCTAGCAGACCTTGTTACTGAATTGAATGGTAAGTCATTTCTCTGTGCATTCTGGGTGCTCGTTGCGCATGTCTCTAATTACTTTCTCTTCTCTATAGGATTTTGCGGAGGCAAGTCAATATCACGATTTGAACACACTATGAATGGAAATATCCCCCCCCTAACACCTCTTCTCCCTATAGTTATGTCTGTTTTCTCGTCGATGCGATATTGCCTGGGCGACTCGACCCAATATAAAGATCTATGGATAGCTCTGTCGTTCATGCCCTTCGGCCTCTTCTTCGATTTCATGGACGGCAAAATCGCCCGATGGCGGCGAAAGTCGTCATTAATGGGCCAAGAGCTAGATTCGCTAGCTGATCTGGTAAATCAGAACCATCGTTTATAATCCGACATGCATTTAATCTGACAACTTATTCTTATTTTTCTTCTTCCCAACTTTACAGATCTCCTTCGGTGTCGCACCCGCTTCCGCAGCCTTCGCAATCGGCATGCGCACCCCACTCGACCATTTATTTCTCACATTCTTCGTGCTATGCGGGCTTACTCGCCTTGCCCGCTTCAACGTCACCGTTGCCACGCTACCGAAAGACGGATCCGGCAAATCACAATATTTTGAAGGCACACCGATCCCAACAACTCTGGGAATCGTGGCGCTGATGGCGTATTGGGTGTCACAGGATTGGGTTTTGGATGAGATACCGTTCGGCGTAATGGGTTCTGGCTCTCTGCTAGAATTTCACCCGGCCGTTGCATTGTTTGCGGTACATGGTTGTCTGATGGTGAGCAGGACGATACATATTCCGAAGCCTTAAAGTGAGGCAATGGGTGAATTCCATATTAGATAAACCATGAAGACTGGGGGCCCGTGGAAGAAGGTGGAAGAACGTCAATCGGCGGGGGGGAATGAATGGAGTGGGTGAAAGAGTGAATTCGACGAATATATAAGAAGGGCCGACAACCTTTCGCAATGAGGAGGAGGGTTTGGCAAAACATCATTTCTGCTCACTGCTTTTCTTTCTTTCTCTCTTTCTTTGTAACTCAAGACAAAACTGGTGGTATATGTTGGCATTTTGAGCTTTTTATTTACCTCTTTCTGGCCTCTATATCAAATGCGCCTAACCCCTGACTATATGTTTGTTTGTCTTCTATTTAGATGATTTAGGATTTGGTAGCATGTAGAAGGTGAAGGTTAGCTGATAACGTCCAATTTCTGAATAGCGTCTCCAATAAATATTTTTACTTAACTACGACCTCAATCTCATATTGCGCCTACTTTAACTAACATGCTAGTTTACAGGTTATATTATCATACTACTGATTTGACAAGATCGCATATACCTCCAGGTACCTAGTTCGAATGATGTCACTATATATGTTTGAATTTAAATAATCCGAGGCTACGGAACCTCTTGAACATGGCTGGATGGGGTTTGAGTAACTCATCGTCTGCTCGAGCTGGTCTCGGGCTTTCTTTTCTTTTCATATTTGCGTAGGGCGTAAGGTTACCAAAATCCTGATGCCCGGTTCTAGTAATATCACTCCAGGCCCCCCGCTATGAGTGTTTTGCTTCGACGGGAAACTCAGATTGTGCGTTGACAAACAAGATGGCATATCGATCCAAGGCATATATATAGTACTCATATGCAAAAGATGAGAATTGGAGCGCTCCTTCGGGCTATATCTGGTCTGAAACGCGCCCGAACTGAAGAACGTTTCCTTTCAAACTCGGAGATAGAATAAGCAAGTGCAGAAAACAGTGGGAGAGGAAGGGAAAGTGTCAGGTCTATGTCTAGGTTCGAATAGATTTTAGATAAAAAAGGCACCTAGGTGCGTCGGTGTTCCTAGCTGCGGGAAACCTCATAGAGGAGACTATTGAAACACAGGACCTGGATGTTAAATCACGGCACAATTGGACGTGCGATTGGGGCAATTGGTTTTAATATAGGTATATGAACACGAAATTTTGCGCTGTAGAACTATATAGGTCTACAAGGTCTCCAGTATTCATCACTGGGTTAGACTTCCTCAATGCCGCTACTGTGAATATCTTCTGGCCTGGGTAACGTACCCTGCGCACTGTGACTGAGATGCAAGTTTTTGACTAAATAAATACTCCGTACAGAGTAAGTAAACAAGGAGATAACAAAGGAGAAAGCTTCACCAGGTGCGTCTGGGAGCATCTCTCGAGGGACCTGAAAAAATGAGGGAAAATAAAAAATGATAATACTCCGCGAAATTCGGAGGATACTAGTATGATATTCATGAACCATTTCTAAGGTTTGTAACGTAACAATCTGTTAGACTGAGAAAGGAACATCCGATTACTTCCATGGGCCCTTTTCGCCATCGTTCCACCCCGGCCAATGCAATTTAGATACGTTATCGCGGATGCGCTGGCACTAAACAAGACTATCCTAGGGTGTTGTTGTTGGAGGCACTGACAGTCCATTGTATAGATATCATTTGACGCCTTACGTTGCAAATGCTTAAAATTGAGTCTTTCATTTTTCCCTCGAATTTGTTTCGCTGGACAGTTATCGTCATCAACCAGACAGAATTTTGGTCGATGGGATCCTGAACTTGAAATCTCCAGCACATGCGTATCATCAATCTCCGTTGTTTTCATCCGCCTGTAGCCATCGTCAGTAGTAAGGAGAAAGTAGTATGTATGAATAAACACGAAAGGTGTCAATAAAAAATAAAAAAAAATAAAAATAAAAAAAAAAAAACAAAATAACAAAAAAAAACCAAAAAAATCTAGGTGTGGTGTGACTTCTTGTCTTTGGCTTGGCTTGGACTGGTCCCTAAGATACTCGGGGAAAAGAACACACACAAAAAAGAAAAAGATTAATCAATTTGAAGCTAACACAAAGATTCTATTAGCTCTGGACGGACGATAAATCGAGAGAATTCATCGCGAATGAATACCCTTGGTTCCTAGAAACTTTTGAAAACTACCCGCACAACATTCAGCGTGCTGATGCCATTCGATACTTTGTGCTGGCACATTATGGTGGCACCTACATTGATCTAGACGATGTAGGTTACTCTGGATTTTACCCATTGTCATTTCCCTTCCATTTTACTCGCTCGTTGAGGAAATTAAAAATTTTTTAAAAAAAAAATATCAGCTGCATCCATATACGTTATCCAAAAAGCTAATTCAAGGGTTTTTTTTTCTTTTTCTTTTGTTTTTTTACTACAGGGCTGCAACCGTCGTCTGGATCCTCTCCTCTCCTACGGTGCCTGGGTTCGCCGCACAGCACCCACCGGCATCTCCAACGACGCCATGGGAGCTATCCCCCAACACCCTTTCTTCCTCCGTGTTCTCGACTCGTTACAGGCGTATAACAAGAACTGGGCGCTACCCTACATCACGGTGATGTATTCGACAGGCCCCCTCTTCCTCTCCGTCATCTGGAAGGAATACATGCTCTCGGAACCCGCCATGACCGATCGCGTGCGCATCCTCATGCCGGACGAGTATAATCGGCACTCGTGGAGCTTCTTCACACATCACCAGGGCAGCAGTTGGCATGGCAGGGATGCCAGGTTAATATTCTGGGTGCGTGGAAAAACAATATATATATA
>LGUA01000632.1:0-12956 GCA_001660665.1 Emergomyces africanus | reverse complement strand
CCCTCCCAGAAAATAGAGACTGCTCTCTATTTCACTGTCGATATCGAGAACACACCAAGAAGACCCCGGGGTTTCTATTTGTTCCATGCCCAGTCGGAAATATTTCGATTTACACCGTCATCATGGGGGTTACAAACGGATCGTCCAGCGCCAATGGCTTCGGGAGCGCATATGCAGCCAAACATAATTTACCGCCACACTTCATCGGAGGCAATCGTCTCGACCTTGCGCCTCCTGGGAAAGTGAAGGATTTTGTTGCAAAGAACGATGGCCATTCAGTCATTACTTCTGTACGTTGAATGTTCGCTTTTCCCTGTTATCGTCCTTTTTTTTTGTTTTTATTTATTTTATTTTATTTTATTTTATATTTTTATTTTATATTTTATTCCAAATCAAGAAATTTCGGAATCATGCTATATCTAGCTTGGGCACGAAGCGAACTTGGGTTAACAACATTTAACTTCTTTAGGTTCTCATTGCGAACAACGGTATTGCTGCAGTTAAAGAAATTCGAGACGTCCGAAAATGGGCCTATAATACATTTGGTGACGAAAGGGCGATTCAGTTTACGGTCATGGCCACACCAGAGGATTTAAGAGCTAATGCGGATTATATCCGGATGGCTGACCAATACGTCGAGGTACAAAGAACTTTTTTTCTCTCTTTTAACTGTCTTTTTTTAAGCTGGTCGAGGATCACAAAGCCAATGGCAAACGAATTAGAGTCGCATAACTGACTATATATTTTTTTCCCTTGATTAGGTTCCTGGAGGCACGAATAACAACAACTATGCTAATGTGGAACTTATTGTGGATGTTGCAGAGCGCATGGGCGTCCATGCTGTTTGGGCGGGATGGTAAGGATATTCCTTTTGGTATATATTAGAGAGGGAACAAGCATGCTAATATTCCACCAGGGGCCACGCATCAGAAAACCCAAAACTGCCTGAGTCGCTTGCAGCGTCCCCCAAAAAGATCATTTTTATTGGCCCTCCTGGTTCCGCGATGCGATCTCTTGGTGATAAAATTTCTTCGACGATTGTCGCCCAACACGCCGGAGTTCCCTGCATCCCCTGGTCCGGAGAAGGCGTCGAAGAAGTTACAGTCGATGAAAATGGAATTGTGACCGTCGAACCCCATATATATGAAAAAGGATGCACACATTCTCCCCAAGAAGGACTGGAGAAAGCTCGGGCTATTGGTTTCCCCGTCATGGTCAAGGCCTCTGAAGGAGGTGGTGGAAAGGGTATTCGAAAGGTCGATAAGGAGGAGGATTTCGTCAATATGTATAATGCTGCTGCCAGCGAGATTCCCGGATCTCCGATTTTCATTATGAAACTCGCTGGTAATGCGAGACATTTGGAGGTTCAGTTACTTGCAGATCAATATGGCAACAACATTTCCCTCTTTGGCCGGGATTGCTCAGTACAGCGACGACATCAGAAAATTATCGAAGAAGCTCCTGTCACTATCGCGAAAGCAGAAACTTTCCAAGCAATGGAGAGAGCCGCGGTGAGACTCGGGAAGTTGGTTGGTTACGTTTCTGCCGGAACGGTTGAATATCTCTACTCCCATGCAGAAGATAAATTTTATTTTCTGGAGCTAAATCCCCGTCTGCAAGTCGAGCATCCCACAACAGAAATGGTTTCTGGAGTCAATCTTCCCGCTGCTCAGCTCCAGATTGCTATGGGAATCCCCTTACATCGCATTCGTGATATCCGCCTCTTGTATGGCGTAGACCCTAACACCAGCTCCGAGATCGATTTCCATTTCACCAATGAAGAGAGCACGAAAACTCAACGCCGACCGAAACCCAAGGGACACACCACTGCTTGTCGTATCACATCCGAAGATCCCGGTGAAGGTTTTAAACCATCTAGTGGAACTATGCATGAGCTCAACTTCCGAAGTAGCTCGAATGTCTGGGGTTACTTCTCTGTTGGCACCGCTGGTGGGATTCATAGCTTCTCAGATTCCCAATTCGGCCATATCTTTGCCTACGGCGAGAATCGCTCTGCTTCGCGAAAGCACATGGTTGTCGCGTTGAAGGAATTAAGCATTCGTGGTGATTTCCGGACAACCGTTGAGTATCTCATCAAACTGCTAGAGACACCCGCTTTCGAGGACAATACTATCACCACTGGTTGGTTGGATCAGCTGATTTCCAATAAGCTGACGGCTGAGCGGCCTGACCCGATAGTCGCTGTAATTTGTGGAGCTGTTGCCAGGGCTCATCTTGCGAGTGAGTCGTGCTTCGCAGAGTATCGGAAGGGTATTGAAAAGGGCCAAGTGCCTTCAAAAGACGTCCTGAAGACTGTTTTCCCTATTGATTTTATTTATGAAGGATACCGATATAAATTCACTGCTACTAGATCAAGTGATGATAACTATCATCTTTTTATTAATGGATCCAAATGCTCTGTTGGTGTTCGGGCTCTGGCTGATGGTGGATTGCTCGTGCTTTTGAACGGGCGAAGCCATAACGTTTACTGGAAGGAGGAAGCCGCTGCGACCCGTTTGAGTGTTGATGGGAAAACATGTCTGCTTGAGGAGGAAAATGATCCTACGCAACTTCGTACCCCGAGTCCAGGAAAGCTCGTCAAGTATACTGTGGAAAACGGAGAACATGTTCGCGCTGGACAGCCATTCGCTGAAGTCGAAGTCATGAAAATGTACATGCCTCTTATTGCCCAGGAGGATGGTATCGTGCAGCTCATCAAGCAACCTGGATCTACACTCGAAGCTGGAGATATTCTTGGTATTCTCGCCTTGGATGACCCATCAAGAGTGAAGCATGCTCAGCCTTTCCTCGGACAATTACCGGAGTTAGGCCCTCCCCAGGTTGTTGGTGCCAAACCCCCTCAGCGCTTCGTCCTACTACACAACATCTTGCTTGATATTCTTCGTGGGTTTGATAACCAAGTTATCATGGGCGCCACCTTAAAAGAGTTGGTCGAAGTCCTGAGGAATCCGGAACTACCATACGGGGAGTGGAACGCGCAAGTTTCCGCCCTCCATTCACGCATGCCACAGAAACTTGACTCTCTCCTCACTCAGGTCGTCGATAAAGCCAAATCGCGAAAAGCGGAGTTCCCAGCCAACCAATTGATGAAGACGCTTAGCCGTTTCATCACTGAGAACATTAGTCCTGCCGATGCTGATATTCTCCGAACGAGCCTACTACCGCTCGTGGATGTCGTCCGACGATACAACGAAGGCCTGAAAGTTCATGAATATAAAGTCTTCATTGGTATCCTTGAGCAGTATTGGGACGTGGAGCACCTTTTCACCGGGCGAAATATGCGGGACGAGGATGTGATCCTTAAACTGAGGGAAGAAAATAAAGATGACATCGACGGTGTTATCCAAACTGTTCTGTCTCACAGCAAAGTTGGAGCGAAGAACAACTTGCTGCTCGCGATTTTAGATATGTACCGCCCCAACAAACCAAATGCTGGCAACGTCGGAAAGTATTTGAAACCAGTTTTGAAAAAGCTTGCGGAGCTAGAATCACGAGCCACTTCCAAAGTGGCCTTGAAGGCTCGCGAGGTTCTTATCCAATGCGCATTGCCATCCCTTGAAGAAAGGGTCGCACAGATGGAGCATATATTGCGATCTTCGGTTGTGGAATCCAAATATGGAGAGACAGGCTGGGACCACCGAGAACCGGATATAAATGTCTTGAAGGAAGTGGTTGACTCTAAATACACTGTCTTCGATGTCCTCCCTCTTTTCTTTGGGCATCAGGATCAATGGGTATCGCTGGCAGCGCTTGAGGTGTATGTTCGCAGAGCTTATCGAGCATACTCGTTAAAGGGTATCGAATATCACAACCAGCTCGAGAGCCCATTCTTTATTTCTTGGGATTTCATTCTCGGGAAGACTGGCCATTCTGAGTTTGGAATGGCGGCCGTTTCAACTCACCCGTCCACTCCCACGACTCCTACGACGGAAAGCAACCCCTTCAAGAAAATTAGCTCTATTAGCGATATGTCTTACTTGGTTAACAAGGGAGTCAATGAACCAATGAGGAAGGGTGTCATCATTCCAGTTAATTATCTTGATGATGCTGAGGAAATGCTATCCAGGGCGCTGGAGGTCTTCTCTCGCTCAGAGCCGCAGAAGTACAACGGAAACTCCATCGGTCCCAACTTGGCGGCATTGCGTAAACCAACACCTCGTATTGAAACTGTTGATGAACTCACTGGAGTCTGCAACGTTGCTATTCGCGATATTGAGGATCTCGATGATACAGAGATGGTTTCGCGCATTACGAAGCTCGTCTCGGAAGTTAAGGAGGAGCTGCTCGCTCGCCGAGTGAGAAGACTTACCTTCATATGTGGACATAAGGACGGGACTTACCCCGGTTACTTCACATTCCGCGGACCTTCTTACGATGAGGATGAGAGTATTCGACACAGCGAACCTGCCCTTGCTTTCCAGCTTGAATTGGGAAGGCTTTCCAAATTCAAAATCAAGCCCGTATTTACTGAAAACCGAAATATCCACGTTTACGAAGCGATCGGTAAAGGACCAGAAAGTGACAAGGCTGTTGACAAACGATACTTTACACGTGCGGTTGTTCGACCTGGGCGCCTGCGGGATGATATACCCACGGCAGAATATCTTATCTCTGAAGCTGACAACTTGATGAATGACATCCTTGACGCTCTGGAAATTATTGGCAACAATAACTCCGACTTGAACCATATCTTTATTAACTTTACGCCCGTTTTCCCACTTGAACCTGTTGATGTTGAAAGGGCATTAGCAGGCTTCTTGGAACGCTTTGGTCGACGACTATGGCGCCTCCGCGTGACCGGGGCTGAAATTCGTATCCTTTGTACGGAACCCACGACTGGCATGGCCTATCCCCTTCGCGTGGTGATCAACAACACTTCTGGATATATCATCCAGGTCGAAATGTACGCTGAGCGTAAATCTGAGAAAGGAGAATGGATATTCCACAGTATTGGTGGCACCACGAAGATTGGATCCATGCATCTTCGTCCTGTATCGACACCATATCCCACAAAGGAATGGTTGCAGCCTAAGCGATACAAGGCTCATTTGATGGGTACTCAATATGTATATGACTTCCCTGAACTTTTCAGACAGGCTATCCAGAACTGCTGGACGAAGGCTGTTAGCGAGCACTCATCGCTTGTTGATAAAAAACCGGCTGTTGGCGATTGTATCGACTACGCGGAGCTCGTACTTGACGATAGTGACAACTTGATCGAAGTAGTTCGCGAGCCGGGAACCAACACTCATGGAATGGTTGGTTGGATGATCACTGCCAGAACCCCCGAGTACCCGCGCGGCAGGCGCTTCATCATTATCGCCAACGATATCACTTTCCAAATTGGATCCTTTGGACCTCAAGAGGATAAGTTCTTCCATAAGTGCACGGAACTTGCAAGGAAGCTAGGGATTCCCCGGATCTATCTTTCTGCCAACTCCGGTGCCCGTATCGGAATGGCAGAGGAGCTGATGCGTCATTTCTCCGTTGCGTGGAATGATCCTGAACGGCCAGAGGCTGGTTTCAAGTATCTTTATCTTACTCCTGAGGTGAAAAAGAGACTTGACGCGAGGAAGACAAAGGACGTCATAACGGAACTCGTCACGGAAGACGGTGAAGAGCGACATATGATCACCACTATCATTGGCGCAGAAGATGGTCTTGGCGTTGAATGTCTGAGAGGTTCTGGCCTCATCGCTGGCGCCACGTCCAAGGCTTATGAAGACATCTTCACTATTACACTTGTGACTTGTCGCTCCGTTGGAATTGGCGCTTACCTCGTTCGTCTGGGCCAAAGAGCGATTCAAGTTGAGGGACAGCCAATTATCTTGACCGGAGCTCCTGCTATCAACAAGCTCCTTGGACGAGAAGTCTATACATCCAATTTGCAATTGGGCGGAACACAGATCATGTACAAAAACGGTGTATCTCATATGACAGCCAGTGATGATTTCGAGGGTATCCAAAAAATTGTCCAATGGATGTCTTTCATCCCTGACAAAAAGAACTCCCCTGTTCCAATTCGACCTTACTCGGACACATGGGATCGCGATGTTGGATACTATCCTCCAGCTAAACAAGCATACGACGTCAGATGGCTTATCGGTGGTAAGCAGGATGACGAGGGTTTCCTACATGGTTTGTTTGATAAGGATTCCTTCCAGGAAGCTCTCGGTGGATGGGCCAGGACTGTGGTTGTTGGACGGGCTAGACTTGGCGGAATTCCTATGGGCGTCATCGCCGTCGAAACGCGCTCTGTCGACACAGTCACACCGGCTGATCCTGCCAACCCGGACTCGATGGAGCTGATTTCTACTGAGGCTGGTGGAGTCTGGTATCCCAATTCCGCTTTCAAAACATCCCAAGCTCTCCGGGATTTCAACTTTGGTGAACAGCTCCCTGTCATGATCCTTGCCAACTGGCGAGGTTTCTCGGGAGGTCAACGCGACATGTACAATGAGGTACTTAAGTATGGCTCTTACATTGTCGATGCTCTTGTCAAATACGAGCAGCCCATTTTCGTTTACATCCCTCCGTTCGGAGAATTGCGAGGTGGCTCATGGGTACGTTTAATTTTCTCTGGTTTTAATATGTATTCTCTTTTGCTAATATTTGCAATCAGGTTGTGATCGATCCCACCATCAACCCAGAACAGATGGAGATGTATGCTGATGAGGAATCTCGCGGTGGTGTCCTCGAGCCAGAAGGCATTGTCAACATCAAGTACCGCCGTGACAAACAGCTGGATACCATGGCCCGTTTGGACCCGGAATACAGCGAACTCAGAAAGGCCCTTAGCGACAAGTCTCTGCCTGCTGACGAACTTTCCAAGATCAAAGAGAAAATGACCGAGAGGGAAGAACAACTTCTCCCAGTCTACATGCAGATCGCTCTGCAATTTGCCGATCTCCACGATCGCGCCGGCCGCATGGAGGCAAAGGGAACCATTCGCCAAGCTCTCCAGTGGAAAAATGCCCGACGATTCTTCTACTGGCGTCTCCGCCGCCGCCTCAGCGAAGAACTCATCCTCAAACGCATGGCGGCTGCTGCTCCCCCTACTGCCATGCGCAATGGCGCTTTCCCTACCGGCGCCGCGAGCCCCTCGTCGTCCCCTAAGCCCGCTCCACCAACAACCCGTGAAATTAATCTAAACACCCTGAAGCTGTGGACCGGGATGCTGGATCGGGAATTTGATGCCAATGACCGCAAGGTTGCTCTGTGGTACGAAGAGAATAAGAAGAAGGTGCTGGAGAAGGTTGAGGAGATGAAGACTGAAGGGGTTGCAGCGGAGGTTGCTCAGTTACTTATGGGTAATAAGGATGGTGGGCTGAGAGGTGTGCAGCAGGTGCTGAGCATGCTTCCTGTGGAAGAGAGGGAGGCGGTGTTGAAATATTTGGGGTCATCGTAGTAGAATATGAGTATAGGTGTGTCTCCATGTGCGTTTTTGTTGCTGTGCGTTGCTAGATGAAGGGACGCCTTCACTGACCGCTGTGTATTACGTTTTGTTTTGCCAGATATATGGGATGTGGGAGTGTATGGAGGTTTATTTTATTTTTTATTTTGCTCATACGGAATTGTTCAGTTTGTTTTCGTTTCCGTCATAGCTTTGCCATGTTTAATCCTGCTTTCATCTTAGTCCATTTGGTTTTTCCGCTTCTCTTATACATATGCATAGGCCTCTAGACGTTCCATGCTCATTTTTTGTATTTTCCAAGACTAGATTTTACTTTTCATTACTTCATACTTCGTTTTGTATTAGTTAACCATATTATAAAAACCTAATTCATCAACGTCTATATTTCCGTGTTCCAAGTCGGATTTTACTGGTAACCCTTTCTTCGCTCTTTCTATTTCATCATTTTAATAATTTAGCTTAGATTTACGAAAACAATTTACTCATATATACATGTGGAATCGAAAAAGACAGAAGAACGTAATTATGAGAATCATGAAGAATTTTTAAAGAGAATAAATATTCCCTAAGAGGGCTGAATGCGAAAAGACAGGTATTCAATGCATGCAAATGATAACTAACGAAGATGCAAGGGGGTAGACAGCTAGAAAATAAATAAATAGATAAGAATACTAAGGGGGGTATCATCAGACGAGTACATGCAAAAAAAATCAAGAAAATGGCACTAAAACAGGTACAGGAACACAGAACAGTGCCTAGAAAAAATTAATCAAAGTAAGGATGTCACTGACATCTTAACACACCACACCATCATGCCAGCTGCCTCTCCATCGTATACGACTGACGAATCAACGGGGCAACAGCCCGATACGTCGAGGAAGAAACATCTCTCAATCCCTTCGCACCACCACGACCTCTCCCCTGTTCATCTCTGTCGATGCTCAACCTCCCCAACTCAACCGGAAGTGGTTCTATTTCGTGGTGGGCTATTCTCAATCCCATCCGCATATGAGGTTGTGACGCTACCGCTGCAGGTGCTGCTGGGAATGTTCCACTAAACGGAGAAGCATCTGCGCGAGAGGGATTGGTGCTCCGGTTCCATGCGAGAGCCTCTTCACTACCAGGAAGGGTGACGCTGATAGCGCCTAGGGTGCGCGCAATGTCGTCAAGGAGAATCTCCATTGGCGCGATGTATGCTGTTCGGTTCTTTTCCGACCACGCGAGAACATGGCCGCATACTTTGCTCGTGGACTTATCGAAGACCCATGCTCCGGAGTCACCAGGAACTGGAAAGGGGTGTGTGTTAGCACGAGGTTTACAAGGGGTGAAGAAAGAGTAGGTGATGGAAGAGTGGATGGTTAGAGAAGGAGGGAGAGCCATACCACCAAAATTCCCATCAACGCTAAAACTGCTCGAGAACGATTGGCGACCATGCATCTTTACCAGGGCTATTGCTTTGGAAATCCGACCGCTTTGCAGGCCGCTTGTTCGGCCACAGCATTGGACATGTAAGCCTGCGAGATCTTCGATCCTGGCGACCTTGTCAAGTGTAGCAAAGAGGGCTTTGGGATTTTGTTGCCTGTGAGTTCCACGATGCCTGGTGACATTAGAGGATGAGGAACAGTGAGGTTCCGACGCGTCAACATCGGTAAGTATCGCGTTATTGATATCCATCCGATTCTCGTCGATCTTAATGAGGGCCCAGTCCACCTCATGTTTCATCCCACCGCGTTTCCACCTCCTGACTCCAGATGAGGCATGGACGTAGCCTAGCGAGTGCGAGGCAAGATGCTCGTCGTCACGATCCTCCGCGGTCGGAAAAAAACCATCTTCCACGTCATCAATCGCTGGCTGTGTGACAATTATTCGGGGCTCCTCTCCCGGATCGACTCCAGCTGTGTCTCCAATGGAAGCAGAATCATAATCATCGTCCTCATCAGGGTCTTCATCCCCTTCGTCGCTGGAATATCCATCTGAGAGCCAGTAATCATCATACGACTCGTCAATGCTTGGTGCTACGGATCCATCATCTGGGTCTTCTTCATCATCTGAGATCTCGAATGGGTACAAGGCTTCAGGGGGTTCGTCATCACGCCATGAGTATGAAAAGGCCTGGTCAAAAGCCTCTCCCCCGGGAGTCCAGTTGCCCGCAGAGCGAGAGGGAAGGTCTTGATACCCGTCGTCGTCGTCTTCTTCTTCTTCACCATCATCATCATCATCATCATCACAGGGAGCATCAAGCATGTGGTGCACAGTCATTCCGTACGGCATTCCGTCAACAAGAATTGCTCCTCCATAGGAAACCGGTGGCAAGTGCTCGTCGAGTCGAAATGCTCCTATTGATGCTCCACAGACAGGCTTTGTCTGGAAATTTGGGTTCAGATCAGTCTGGGCGGCAATGGCGCGGTTATTAGTTTTCGGTTTTCTGCGTCTTCTGCGAGGAACTTTTGACCGTGTAACATCCCCACGAATCACAATGAGATCCCAGTTTTCTCGATCGTAATCGAAGTACTTTTTGAGAGCAACACGAACCCGCCGGATATTGGTGCATGTGACACATATTGTGGTCTTCGCGGTCTCTGCAGTTTCTCCAGCAACCATTAAGGAAGCACTGCAGGATTCAGGTGAGTCTTTAAGTATCTTCTGAAGAAGCTTGCTGAGCTTCGGCATGAGTGTCATGTTCCATTGTCTTAAGTCTTCTTCCGGTATTTCTACATTGGACCATTTCTTCAAGGTCCGTTTCCGTACTTTCTTCTCGCCGGTGGTTCCTTTTTCTTCTTGTATTTCATTTGATGCACCATAAGTCGTTCCATCGTCCGCCGGGTCGATTGGCATGGTTACGTCTGGTTGACGGCCGATATCGTAATTGTTTATCTCTTGGAATGACGAACTGGTTGGCTCAATCACGAGAGGTGGGGGAAGACACTCATCCAGATCCGAAGCAGGTGGAGGAGAGAAGACATCCAGGCAAGCACAGCGCCAACTGACTTTTCCAATTGTGTAAACGAAATTTTTGGAGAATGTGTTCCACTCATCAGATGTGCTCGGGTCATGCCATGGATAATGGTAGGTTTGTCGGATCCTTAGTCCTAGATCAGTCATCGGTTCGGTAGAAAGGTGAAAATTGGGCGCATCGAGGCAAAGCTGGACTATTTGCATATATGAATTTCCACATTTTGGGGCAAGCCGCTTGACATAAACATTTTCAATTCTCGATTTGAACATCGAATTGTTATATTTCATCTTCCAGAATTTACTGAGAGGAGTCCACAAGCCAATTTCAAGTAATACCAGACCTAAGCTGTATAAGTCATATGCCCAAGATGAATTGTCAGTGATAACTCGACGATCGTCCGGATGGCGGTACATGCTAGCTGATAAAGGTTCTGGAACTGAATTCTTGTCTTCGCTGTCGAACTGAGCAAGCGATGTAAGATATGGGTGGCTGAAATCTGAACTCGAATCTCCTGGGAGTCCCTTATTCGGAACTTGGAAATCCGGGAATACTAATATATTGTTGCTATTTATATTTCCGTGTACGATATTCTGACTTCTGAGATGAAGAACAGCCAGAATCAAGTGATATGCTAGACGAAATCGGCTCTCAAGATTCGGGATAGGGCTATCCGGTCGGCCCTCTCCAGAATGAAATAGCGAGACAAGAGGTCGAGGTTTGACATCCCTCAGTACATCAGAAGGTTGTCGCAGTAAGGGGAACATCTCGAGTGGGATCTGATAAACGAATGCGTAGCGGGAATAAGTCATATCAACAAAATAACCGACGAATTTGAGTAGTCCAAGATGCGATACTCTCGAGTTCTCCACCAGGCGTTGGAGGGTGTCAAATAATTGCATCAGCCTTTCTCTACGAGGGAACTGGAGGCAGTTTTGCATCTCCAACAATATCGGGGAGAATTCCACCAGAACTGGTACAATGGGACCCTGCACAATGGCTGCCAGTGCAGGAGGCATTGCAGGGGTCTCTAAATGCCCAATCACACGGGAATTCGCGGATTCCGCAACCGCTTCGTATGGGGGCGGGTTAGAAGCATGGGAAATTCCACCACGAGATAGATGAAGTGTGGATTTATCGATATAAAACTCCTTGGTTGGAAGGAATGAAGCCGCAAAAGTCTTCTGGAAGTCCTCAGCATACTCTGCGGTAGTATTGCCATGAATCCCAGCAAAGTGGAATTTTCCAAATTCCCCTCCTCCTGGCTGGGGCACCGATGCTGATTTTTTCTTTGCCGGTAACGGTTTCCTATCTACCGATTGACCGGGGTCATTACGAAGCGAATAAAACGACTCTTTCGAAGATTTCGAAGATTTGGAGAGCACTGGTCGCCCTTGGCCTTGACCTTTCGATGCCGATGGCGGATTTGAATTCATACTCATACCCATGCTCATATTCCTCCGCGATCGCGAGAGATCATATAGAGTCTCGATATGCTGGGTCAACTCCTCCAACAACTCCTTGGACCTTGCAATTTCCTCGGCGGTGTAGGTCGCTTTAACAGCGCTAACTTGGACCAATCCATCAGACGACTTGACACCATCCGGTTGCTGGAGTCTTTCCGCCTCGTTGAGCAGCTCTTGGATAGATGACATCACACTCGCGACAACGTCAGAAAATCCAGCCTCGCTCAGCGCCTCGTCGATATCATTAGGTTGCGCGGCGCTCGCATCACTCCAGTCCAAGCCCCATGCCAGCAGTCGATCCTTCTGAGTCCGGAAATTTCGATTCAATGCCACCAGCTCCGGATCATCGTTGGCCTTGGATGCGCTAGAGACGCTCTCGCAGGAGGATTTGGTGTCTGTATACAGCTTTGTAAGCCGTCTTTGGAGGAAGGCTCCACCATGCCTGAGGACAGACATGGCTGCAAGTTGTGGCGCTTTTTAACTAGAGATTAATAGAGATAATTTGATCGTGATCAAACCTATCAATAGTAGATAGAAGTGGTGTGTATCTAATTAAAATATGTACCCTTTAAAAAATATATATAAAAAAAAGCATAGGATTACTGTATTTATCAAACTAAATAGAGATATCTAACAGACGATGTTGGAAGGTTGAAAGTTGAAGTACAAAAGTTGCTGCCTAACAGTGGCCAATAAGAAAGCCCGCAGAAATGCCTCCGCCTGCGGATGTGGGGCTGAGGGCGGAGAGCCAATCGGGTCACGTGGGTGTCTGTCACAGGGGATTTTGGCGCAAGGCAGCACAATTCCCAAGGTTATTTGTAGACATTATGAAGAACAAAGCAAACGGATTTATTTCTCTATTTTCTTTTCTTTTTTTTTAATTTGAAGATTATTGTTTTCTTATTTTTCTCTACAAATCACCCTTGACTTTGTCAGTATCTTCAATTTCTTCACTCTGTATATTATATAGTATGCTTCGTCATATAAATATATTCGCTCATCAGGCGTCGCTGTGTGTTTGGGTGCGGCAACATAACATTAAAAAGAAAAAGAAAAGAAAAGGGAGCAAGGGAAATTGTAAAAATTCGTATGTTCATGAAGT
>LGUA01000631.1:0-12979 GCA_001660665.1 Emergomyces africanus | reverse complement strand
GGGAAGGCATGTATTTTGATGAACCATGGGTTGTTGACGGTGGGGGCACTGTGGACGAGGCGGCTTATTTGTTTGGGTTGATGGAGAGGAGTTGTCGGGTGCAATTGCTGACGGAGGCGGCCGCTGCGAATGGTTGTAAAAAGGTGTTGATTTCGGATGAGGAGGCGGCGTATAACTTCAAGGTAGAGAGTGACCCGGAGTCTTTGTATTGTGAGTTTCAGCCTGATTATGAGTATGAAGACATGCTCTGCAATGGGGCGTTTAAGAATTGAATTTTGACGGAGGTGTCATGAAGGGGATCCCTTTTCCAAGCAGATGTGGTCATAAAGCAGGCGACGTGTGGGCACGGCATTAACAGGGGATGGGAAATAGTAAATAGTAAATTATTATCTATTTCATCCCATCCATATCAGCCATTAAAAATCATTGGCCGGTGCCGCAGAAATCTTTTATAACAATTAAGTCTAGGAATGTGAGCCTGCCGAACAAAGGAAAATCTATCCTGGCAAGGATACATTTAGTAAATAAAACTGACTAGATCAGTGATATTATATACACAAAAAGCGAAAGGCTCCGCTAAAAAGGCATATGCAGGTATAAAGGGTGGGCGTAAGGCAAAGGTCCAATAAAAAAAAGTTTGAAAATTTTAGGGCCAACAGAGGCACGAAAGGGGAAGAAAGTAAGTTTACAAGAATTGGAGAATGACCGCGCCATTTTCAGATAGATGTATAAAAACAAATGAAATTTGAAAATTAAAGGAAAGCTTGGATGAGGGAGTAAGTAAACAGGAAAATTGCCCGGGAAAATATGCACGTCGATGACTGCAGTTTGCGCGAAATAAAGGAAAAGATTTAAAGGGGGGAACAAGGGGAAGGTTGGTGGGGGGGTAGAAGTAACGATGAAGCCCAAACATTTGAAGTTGAGGGAAGGAAGACAAAAAGTGAACTTGCGAAAGAAAGGTAACTAGTCTAATAAGGAGGTCGTGCTATGCTCCCTCTGGTTCCGCTTCCTATCCTACCAAAACTACGAACACGGGACACATCCCGATTTCGTTTACCAACGTGGTGCTCAGATGGCTGTTCACTTGTGCTGGTGAAATGAAAGGAGGAATAGGGCGAGTCGGCTTGAGATGGCTTGATATCAACACCCGCGCCTCCACCATAATTTACCTCTTGTTCCGTTTCGGGCTTGTCTATTAGACCTTGAAGTAACTTTTCCACATCAATGCGGCGGCCTAGGCTGGCAGATCTAGGTCCACGAGAAGAGAATGTGCCGCCGCCTCCAGCGGAAACAGCGCGGCCAGACACATCAACAAGGACACTGGGAGAGCTTGGTTGTTTTGAAGTTCGCGACTTCTCTCTTGTCAACGATCTGCTCTGTCGCGGTGTAGTGCTCAGGTTATGCTGAGCTTTTGTACCATGTGTGGCACGAAGCTGGGACGGGGCTGTTGAAGGACGATCAACGCCACTTGGTGAGTGTGATGGCGACGAATTTGAGGAGTCAGTTGTTGGGAACCCGCCTGGTATTACAAGGGTGGCAGGCAAGGGAGGGACTGGAGGAATGTCATTGGATATCTCCCGGCTCATAGATTCAAGATCATTCTTCCCCTCGCTACCTAAGCCGTTAGTGTGGTTCGAAGCGAACACCTTGGGTGTTTCCGAGCTCTGTCGCTGGGAGTGAGGCTTATTTGGTTTACCAGCAGCTGTGCCGTCTACATCGGAGAGAGAAAATGTATCACTTAGCATACTTTCTGCGCTAGATGAACTACTTTCAACTCCCTGAGATACGCTCTGGCGGCGGCGAAGAGGGCTCGAGTGGCGGACTTTGCTGCTATTTACCACAGACAAAACTCGACGAAGTTCGTTGACTCTCACAGTCGAATCCCGACTAGAGCTTACAACTGATGTGCGTGATCCTGCGTGAACACTTTGGCGCCTAAGATTCTGCAGACCATTCGAACCGCCGGTGGTTTCTGGAAGACGCACATCGGGATGCTGCGGTGGTTGGAGAGCTGAGACAGTTTCCGCTCTGGGGGCGGACCCATTCCCATTCTTATACCCATTTCCTGCAATATAAATGCGTGTTGCTGAAGTACCAGTTTTCGAACCACTGATCGATGACGATTGCGCTTTTTCGGTGGCCATGGCAGCAATACATTCCTCTTTCGACCATGGTGTTAACATTCGCTCCTTTACAACCGCTGGAAGTTGTTCCTCAGGTGGAACTCTCCCTGGTGCAAGGTTTCCGAATCCCTGCCCAAGAACTGGCATGGAAAACACACGGCCAGGGGAACTTGAGGGGCTGGTCGTCGGCGATTTAACGACGGTATTGTAGTTATTTTCGATTTGATTAACAAGGACAGGTACCTCCCTGAAAGGGGAGTAAATAGCCCCGTCGAGGCGCAGTTGAACATTTGGCCTGACAACTGGCGCAGCAGATGGTATGATGTGGTTTAATTGTCGAGGGGGAAGTTGGATTTTTTCAAACCATATGCCGTTCTTTTTCCGCCTGGAAATTTCTCCAAGGATATTATCACCAACCTTTGTTGCCTCGAGTTCGAATTTCTCAACTAACGCCCAGAGATATCCATGGACCAAACTGGAAACATTGAGTCTAGCGGTGGCCGAAATTGTGTCATCCTTGGATAAAAAGTCATCCTGCAACCTCATTATCATAGGTAGCCCATATTTGGCAGCATTGACCCCCATGTTTTCCACAAGATTGGCCAGCAGAAGGTGTAAAAGCATGATGTCGGACTCCACTGAAGCAGATTCTGTTGCAATATCATAAATCACGAGATGGAGGAGCTGAAGAAAGTTGGATGTAGCTATGGCAGCATCCTTATCTCGCTGAGATACTGTCGAGATGAGTCTCCTCGTCAATTTGTCGGGTGGATCGGTAACCTCGCGCCTAGACCCGGTTTTGGACGATCTTTTGGTTTCAAACGTTGCCCTCAGGTCATCTTTTGTGGTTTCTAGTTGTAACCAAGAAAGAAATACATCAACGTATGCATGCGACACTTCACGATCCGGGTCTCGTAGAAGCCACTGGGTACCCTCCCACACCCATATGTTGACTCGACTTCGCGAATCTGCTCCTGCTGCTGTCATGGACTTGCGTAGATTGGCCAGTAAAATGTTTTTGATGCTTTTCAAAGCTACAATTCGAGCTGCCGGGAAAGAAAAGAACGTGTCCGCGGCTACCTCTTCCGAGCTGTCAACGGCATGGGCTGAATCACCTCCAGCCTCATTATTTGAAAGCTCAGACACTTGAGACGGCTTTAATCGTGAAATAATTGTGCGTATCATGTCGGAAACCTGATCAGCATAATAAATATGTGTAGCCAAAGACCCGATACACTTCTGCAGGAGCTCCACCAGTTCCTGGCGAGCATCCCAGGGAATCGCAGTGCTGGCGTCCTCTGTTGGTTGCGTACCATCGCCGTTACGATCCACGAGCGGTTCTTCGCCAGCCTCTCCGACTTGTGGAAGACTGTTAACATGCCCAGAAGGGACACGGTGGTGTACCATTTTCATAGACCGACCACCAAGCTGCAGAAGGAGAAGCAGGCGTTGGAGCAAACTAATAAGAACGTCCATTACGCTCAGCCCAATCAGGTTATTGGGAGAACTGAGTAGCCAGTCCATCATCGATGCTAGAATCAGCTGCGACTCTAATTTATCGTCAACCATGGGGGTGTTGATAAGAGTCTCCATGGTCGTGACGAGAATAATGAAGCGGTCCTGCACTGGTGACCACTTGGCGATTACTTCCATCAAATTCGTAGCCCAACTGCCCTCAGCACCAATAGAATCGGGGTGTTGTTCCAGATAACAGTGACGTGGAGGCCGTTTGCTCACAATAAACTGTAAAATCAGGGAGGTTGCATTGCGAATTTGGCCCCGATTAATACCCGCCGCAAAAATCTTTTCCAAACAGCGCAATGCTAACACACGGACTTCCATTTCTGCAAAATTGTCTGCATCTGCTGTGGTCCCCGCAGCAGTAACGGGGTCCGCATCTGTCGTATCGGCAGTCCGGACTGTCGCTATGCTCATTCTTCGTCGTCGTGCGTGCTCTCGCTCATGCTTTTCTGAAGACAAAGCCTTTTCCTGTAACGGAAGCAAGTTTTCGGTAGAATAAAGGTTATCCAAAATCACAGGCATCACGATGTTCAGCTGCTTGCTACCGTCTAACGCCAGGGCTTCCGAGCTAACAACACTTTTAATAGCCCGCAAACCGGCATTTCGCCATCGCAAACGCATGGGGAGAGACAGAGCCGCCCTCGCAGGAGTTACGTGGTCGGTCGAAGCCAGCTGCGCATAGCTCCTGACAACATTTCTATACATGCTCACGTATTCTTGATCCGCTCCAAGTATAGTCATATCCTGATGACGGCAGAAGACATCGTAAGTCTCTATGGTTTCTTCCACCATCGGTAAGTCATTTGAGCGGAGAACGGTATCGATTATCGTCAGAACAGAAAACGCGTATAGGGGTAAATCTCGCGGAACTTTTTCGATGAGCGCTGCGAGTATCTGGAGCGTGACTTGGACATTACTACACAGAGAGAAGCCATTTATTAGTTCTGAAACCTGTCTCGATTTTCGCATTGTTCTGGACGGTTCAACATACCCGAACTTCATCCTCCAAACATCTCTAGCGGCTCTTTTCTCCAAAAATGCACCCACCTTCTGGAGCTTACTTCGTCGCGTGCTCGCATAGTAGAGGAGATAACTGAGCTCTGAGGAGTTTGGTTTAACCGCCTGAAAGCCTTTTTGGAACCGCGGATAACATTTCAAGATCAAGACCTGATGTTTCGGTCGACATGACTGCTGGAGGGAATTCATTTGTGTAGTGATCCCGTCTTTTTATATGTGTTTGGTACGTCGTCCGTCGCTCGAGACGTCACAGGGGGGAAGATTACAGTATTTAGTTTTGGTAGCGTCAAAACTGTGTCCAGCAGGCTCCAACGAGGAGGGCAGCAGCAACCAACACGTCAAACAGCGGCTATTTGGCGCTGGTTCCTGGGGAAGGCCAGATTCACCGCATGGGCTGAGGGCGACGATTCAGGGACGGGACTGACAAACACGGCGGGCGGCTGCTGGAGCAGCGGGGTTAAGCCAATTCTGACATGAAGGGGCGGGGCAAAATCCCATAATATAACGAGAGGGAAAAGAAGTGAAACCCAGCGCTCTTGGACTTAGACCGTTCGCACCATGTCGAAGAAAGTTATGTTAGGTCGCTTTAGGGGAAGTTGCTGATTTGGATATTTCGGAGATGGAATCGAATAAATACCTGTAAATGAAATACTAGGGGCGTACCTTCTTTGTCACAAGAATACGATACAGTACGAACCAGGAACCAAACACTCGCAGCGTGCCAACAACAGCTTCAGTTAAAACCCCCTAGCAGCGACAAGGGAAACAAATAATAACACTTTCAAATTGAAGCAAAGTTGATTACTACTGTTTGCGCAGAATATATTTAAACAAAGTTTGGTATGTACGCACAGTACATACAGTACAATACATGCCTCAGGGCCCAATTCAAAAAAAAAAAAATAAAAGAAGAAGAAGAAGAAGAAAAAGAAAAAGAAAAGAAAAGAAAAAGAAAAGAAAAGAAAAAATCGGAAGGCTCGCAATTGTTGCCTGGTGTCTGGTTGAGTTATTCGTACGCCTGGCGGGACGTTCGGCTGGGCTGCGCCAGGAAACCTATGACCCCACGATTTATATAGAGTTCTACCACTCTGGGGACGAACGACGAGGGAGCCGTTGGAGAATGCTAATAGCAAAATGTCTACATCAAATGAGTACTCCTTGCTCTCGATTTGATTAATGTTGGTAGAAAAATACATCTACTCTGTTAGAATCCACAATCTCCAGAAACGGATATGTGGAGCACACTGGTACGGAGTACTCCGTATGCTATCAGATCATGTTCTGGTTGCCTTTTCGCAAGTTTCCTTAGCCTCCTCCCATTAACAACTTTTGATTGTGGTTTGACAACTCCAGACCAGCTCAACTTCCGACTAGCCGAGCAAGCATTGGGCTAAATTCCGCACGTCAAAGGTCGATCATTCTCCAGAGTTACCCCGGGGGGGTGGGCAGGTGACTATGGAAGTGCCGGATAGGCTAGAGTGGGGAGTTAATAGCACTCGCGTCAACATAATTGGGAAATAAGGCTGACTACTCAAGAGCATCAAAAACAAAAAAGTAAATAGATCAAGTCTGGGTCTTTTGGCACCTCCCTGTCAGACGGGGTGGACGTATCCTGCGGAAAGGTGTATATATGCATTCGATATCAAGGGCACCCAAATTAAAGGGAAAAAGTTGCATTATGTTTCTTTTCCTTTCATAAGCATGGCAAGAACATTCTGTCGTATATTCACTCGAGGTGTAGAAGCTTGCTTGCCTCGGTAAATCGTGCAAGAAGCTCGTGAATCCAGTGGAGATTTGGAGTTTTTGGTGGCGAGGGTGTCGAGAATCGCTCATCCCTGTGATATGGATGGTGGGGGGCATCGCCCAATCAATCAAGTACCAACCTCCTCAGCAACATCACAACTGGTATTATATACGAATGATATCTTCATCTTTTTTCCTGCTCAATGTACTTCGTCGGCATGAGCTAAATGTGACGGAACATTTCCCATGAAGATAAAACCTCCTACGGGTGGGCGATTAAAGAAAGCAAAAAGAGCCGCAATCATTCTCTTTCAAGTCTCAATTCCATTTCTTCCCTCAGAACCACTAAGCTCAGTCTTTTTCCCGGCTTCAGGCTCATTCTGAGCGCCTTTGTCGTTATTATTCTCTCCAGCTCCCACAACTGCCGCGTCTTCCACGCCAGTACCCAGCAACGCCTCGATAACCTGTGGACGAATAACAGCTTGCCGAAATGACTCGTCCTGCAACAGTCGCAATGCGCGTAACGTCGCGCCTGGATGTGTGAGAAACTGTACGTATTCGGGTCTTTTCCAGTACGAGTAGAGGTAAGAAAGGTAAGCCGCGAATGATTGAGCGTCAGACGTAGGCGTGAACGAAGAGGCCTCTTCAGCGGCGCGAGATGAAGAGGAAGCAGATGAAGCAGACACCCCAAGGAGGTGAGGATACGTGACAGCGAGATGAGAAATGTAGTGAGGGTTCGCAAGTGAGAGGACGAATTCGAGCTCGAGTGTGAATCGAGGGTTTTCCAGGTTGGGGATTGGCGGATCGGGAGGGTTTTCTTGTGCCATGGCGCTTCTGCCAAAGAGAGCAGTAATATTCTTTTAGGATAAAATTATTATCATATCACACTTCATAGATTGGTATATGATTCAAATCTTTTTAAATGTTACTTTAGTAAAACATGTTTGATAACTAATTTGCTTGATTAAATCATCGAGTGCTGACGGATCTTCAACCATCTGCGTATCCACACTGTGCTGATCACGTGATTTAAACACAACTACAACCTCTTTAAGTTAAACTTCCAGGTTGTGTATAGCACTGGACTTTTTCTGGCGGGATGACTTCCTGGGATCCGTAAAGGGGTACAGTTCTCTCTGCCCTGAGATGCCCTTTTTTGCAATCTGATGCCCAACCTCTCCTTGTATGGCTTGAGCTGGCCCGGATGGACCTCACATTATCATCTTCCAACAACCAACTGGGACACCCATGTCTAACTTGACGGTGTAGCCTAAGTACGACGTTATTTCCAAAAAATTCTTGTTGTATCTCGACTTCCTTCATAAGCTAAGGTATCATACATTGCGGTAATTCATTGCGGTAGGTTGGCGCCTGAGGCATGGAAGTTGACATGCCTCTACGTAAGGTACTAATTGGCACCGCCGCATACCCTTAAAGTTAAATAGCAGCGGTTATTAATCATAGGACATAGAAATAAGTAGTATATATTGCTAGTAGATATTAGGCACAAAGCTAAGTATAACCACGGCAACGAGGGTCATCAGTATGCGTAGCCAACGAAGCAACCATATTTGCCTGTGGTTAGAATTGGGAATCTGCACAGCGTCCGCTCCAAGTCTCATATCGGTCATTTTCTCCATTTAAACCCTTCTTCCTCTAGCGCTCTGGCAAGAAGTTTCGGCCCAAGCCAATAATTCTATTCTCGGAAACCCGAGGCAAGCAGAATCCGAGCAGAAACAAGCGGTTTTGGTAGTACTAGTAATCCAGAATTTGGGGTAGTTAGTATTCAGCAGATACCTAAACACCATTTTTACAGAACAGTCTTCAGATATAATAATGATGTTCGTGGGTCCGAGGTGAGCATGGTAAAAATAAAACGTAGCAGGGACCTCTGGAAAATTTTGACTAGTGGCATTGAGAATTGAAAAGATTGGTAATGGAGGTCTGTTTGTGATGGAGGGCCGAGAATATATGGCTTCCATTCCATGGTGGATGTGACTCAACAACTCCATAGCAAGAAGCGGACTGAAGACAACACGATGTATTCCTGTTCTTATCACGGTGTTTACTTTATCTCTTCCAAACAGAAAATAGAAACAAGAAATAAAATATCTTCGCATCAAAGTAAAAAAAATCTCATAAATGGGCACACAACACAAAAGAGGGATGGTTGCCGCCGTCATACAAAGTTTAAAGTCTCTAAGCAATGTTAATTAAAAATTTTAAAGGAAATAGCGGAAATAGCGGAAATAGCAGAAATAAAACAAACGAGAAAAAAAAAAAAAGAAAAAAAAAAAAAAAAAAAAAGGGAAGAGACGATGAAATACGCGGGAGGGTGCACATGCATCCCTTCACTTGAGTGATATATAATCGTCTTGTAGCATATGCAACCCCATATGCATAAAGAAAATGGGAAAAAGTGCAAAAGAAACGAAAGAAGAAGAGAAAGAAAAGAGAACATGAAAAAATGAACCGCCAGACCCCGCAGCTGTTCATTCAGTGCGCATGCTCGTGTGCATGGGCATGATGGTCAGAAAATACCCCATGCGCCGCGCATGCCCTCCTACAATCTTCAAGAATCCTCGCCTGCATAGCCACATCTCCCAGTTTTTGAATAACCTTCTTATTCCCACTGAGAAATGTAAACACAGCATACGGAATCCCGACATCCTTGCAAAACTCCTGAACAAAACGCTGTGTCTTGCGCAGATTGTGTCGTGGGATTGTTGGATACAGGTGGTGAATGGCCTGGAACTGGAGACCGCCGTGGAAGAAATCAAGCCACTCGGGGCAATCCACATCCATTGTTGTGCGGAGCATTTTTTGCGCGAAGGATTCATGAATGCCCAGATCAGCCGTGGACATGGCGTAGTGGGACAGGGTAATTTGGACATGGAGCGGGGCCGTGACCATGTGCGAGATGAGCACAAACAAAATGCGGTTGGTCCATGTGGGGATAGAAGCATAGACAACCCCATACCCGAACCAAGTCCAGAAGAAGATCTGGCCAGCCAGTTCAAACCAGCGGTGCCACCAGGCAGGTCCTTTCTTGGGCCCCAGGCCGAGGATAAGATACTCCCAGCTAAGGAAGTAAAGGTTGAAACGACCAAATAGAAGAATTGGATAATACATGTAATGTTGATACTTAACTGTAAATCTAGCCACGGCATCAAAGTCCATGACTCTATCATAATAGGTACTGCGGAGGCTATTGAAAAACCCGGTTGACAGTGCGAAAAATGGCATAAGTTGGATATCGGGGTCGTGCTCTGGTGAGTTTGTAACAATGTGATGGACATTATGGCTGCGTTTCCACCAGCCGAGACTCAGTCCCCCGATGAAGTCCGCAACAATTATTCCAATAGTAGCATCAACTTTGTAAATGTGCGTGATCCCATTGTGCCCAGCGTCATGGGCAGTGAAGACAAGCTGATGCCAAAAGCAGCCCAAAAAGAATGCGGAAATGCAGAAGTAGGAGCGACGCAGAAAGAAGAGGAACAGTCCGAAAAATAAAGAATATCGGAGTGCTTCGATCGCGTAGGCATAGTAATTGCATTGGTAGAGCCCCGCAGCACGGATGCGCTTCTCAAGGGCACGATATTTTGCGGTGATGTTGTCCTGGTGAGCCGGGTCCAAAGGGGGGTACAAGGTCTTGTCCAGCACGATCTCCTTTTGTGTGCAAGCGTCGACGATAGACAGCCTCATTTCCTCCTCGGAGACAAAATCTGGCGGTGGGGTACTGGACCCAACTGTCGAGACGTCAGTGGTAGAACCGGCCTCTCTCCGCCTTAACCCGGAATTCTCATCTGCAGAATCATCAAAGACTGGAGACGGTGGCCGTGAGCTCTCCTCGCTGGATATCTCGCTGAATGTATCTGACTCGAAGACATCTGTG
Organism: Emergomyces africanus; assembly: GCA_001660665.1. NCBI lineage: Eukaryota > Fungi > Ascomycota > Eurotiomycetes > Onygenales > Ajellomycetaceae > Emergomyces > Emergomyces africanus. The sequence continues at coordinate 2,680 of LGUA01000631.1, read as the reverse complement.
TCTTCCAGGTCCGTGGAGTACGGTCTGAACCGGCCTCCTTGAATGGGTGGGAGGAAATTGGTCCATCTGCCTTCGATGCGGCCAATCTGGTAGGCAGCCATGCGTTGTCTGGTTGCCTTTGAATGAAGTCTGATAAAATCGCCCAATAACGGTCAGCACTGGACAGGAATTTGTACCGGGACGAAAGATTGGATAGATTAGGGGGGGGGTTCTTACGCGTTCACTTCATCAGTGGCATCTCTACCTACCATGTGCCTAATAGCTAAAGTTCCTCCAGGATGGAACCCCAGCCAAGCATCCAGCTTGAGCACCTGGCCATCAACGACGACGATACATCGTCCATCGGCGATCATACCCTCGATTTCTCTTCTCGACAAGACATTGTCTTTAGCCCTGGCCCCGGCCCTGACGGCGGGAAGGGATTTTTTCATTGAACGAAAAGGACAGTGGGAAGAAAGTCGATACCAGTTGTATCTAACTTTTTCGAGTTTTGGAAAGTTGGGTTTGCTCAACAATGCGGCATTGCGATGTTGAAAAGGAATGGGAAGTTAAAAAGAAAAATTGGAAAAAAATTGAAGGAAAAAAAAAGAAATTAAAAAAAACATAGAGAATAAAAAACATAAAAAACATAAAAAACATAATAAAAGAATTTTAAATCTAGAAGCTAAAAAAAAAAACGCACATTACAAAGCCCGCCCAGCATGTTCCCGAAGACGTCATCGCCCGCACTCCTACCACGAGCGAATAAACTGCAGCAACCCCTCCTCCTCCTCCTCCCACTATATAACTCTCCTCCCGCTTCCACCGTGGCCTCGCTCTGTCGCCGTCCCCTTTCCGTGTTGCGTACAACTACCACATCAACATCGATAGTATCATCAACCAAAAGATCCTTCAACCTGCCCCTGTCCCCCACCTCATTGTCAACCCCGCTTTACCAGAAATCCCTTCCTCACCTGGACAAACGCTCCTTCACCTCCTCCGCCCACCACAGCTTCAGACCTACCTCAGGCACAATGGTTGTTCATAATCTATCAGAGTAAGTTTGAGGAAAGAATATATATATAATTGTCTTATCCCATCATCCCACTGGATGGAAGCCTAAAAAAAATAAAAAATAAAAACCACTGGCAATTTTTTATTTATTTTCGTTTCAGCCTGAACCCTTCCGCTCAATCACGATTTTCCATCCATCTCCATTCCATTCCCATCCACCCACCCAACACTCACCGTCGCTTTCATCCATTCCCAATTACCCACCCTCCCTCTCCCCGTCCCCCATCCCCGCTCCCACCAATCCCCACCCCTCTCTCCAATCCTTCCCCTTCCTCACAACCTAATAACCACTCGACAACTTCCATGCCCTTCGAAACCGGCCTCCTACGCTCTCCCTCTCCCTCTCCTTCTCTCTTACTCTCGTCTTCACCAATACCATTCACAATCACTTCTTTCTCTTCTACCTCCTCCTCCCCCTTCTTTTCATCATCAGCAGGCAACGCAGTCCACTCCGACCTCTCTGCAAGGAAGACGGCATCATGGCCCGCATCATTCTTAACGGTAATGTCAGCGCCGGCATGGACAAGTGCTTTAACGCAGTCCAGGTGCGTGTTTAGCGCAGCCCAGTGTAGCGGGGTGTTTCCGGAGTTGTTTCGGTGATTTATGATTGGGTTTATTGTGGAAGCTGGCCTTGTTGCTGTAATGGCTGAGCCTTGGGGTGTTTGTGTCGATGATGCCGCTTGTGGTTGAGTTTGTACGGGCGTGGAGAGGAGGCTGAGCAGGTAATTGAGCGTCTCTAGTTTGGATATTTTGTAAGTGAGTAGTAGGTCCCCCGTTTCGGGAAGAATGTGTGGGATAATATGGTATATATAGCTTATATACACGCCGCGAATCACCTACCAACATTCCCATTCGCAGCTGGCCAATGCAACAAACACGCGCCCGTTCCTCCCTCGCTCTCATCTTCCATGTCGATGGCAGACTGTAAAATTTCCGTTGGGGAGCAGCTATATTTTTGGCTGAGATTTGTGATATCTGTCTGCAACGCGTCCACGTCTCCCAGACGCGCAGAGTATATCAGATCATCAATTTCTTCAAATGCAAGCGGCACAGGTGGTGTGCCGCCTGGCGTTTGGGTAGTTGCTGTAGCCATGGCGTTAAATGGAATTCTGATATTTTTGATTTTACCCCGCCGGATCTCTATGAGATTCCTTTGAAAAAAATATGAGGTTATTTATCTTGTTCTGTTCTTCTGTACTATATTTTAACCTACGTAGCAATGTTAGTCACGTAATGTTCAAGTTTTGCTTGCGTCATGTCCTGTAGTTGTTGATATCAGAGATTTCGCGAATGTGAGGGGCATCAAAAGGCTGCTGAAAACACTAAGCAAAAGGCTATATATGAAAAATAATTCAATATTCAAATCTGTTTTTGAACCAGAATGACATTGGAGGTATCAACTTTCTCTTCACAAGGAAGAAAAATGGGAAGCAAGCTCCCAAAAGTAGCGTATGCTGCCAGGAGGAGGTTCCTCCATGATACGGCGAGGGGAGGGTAAACTGGTGGATATTATATTCCAGTCCAGCAGCTCCGGCTCATGAGTAGAAAAACAAATTCATAAAAAATGCAAAATCGTGATCCGTCATGGATGGGAACAAATGCTCCCACATAAAAAAAAAAAAAAAAA
>LGUA01000630.1:0-12980 GCA_001660665.1 Emergomyces africanus | reverse complement strand
ATGTTTTGAAGCAGTGCTTGCTCCGTGTATGTGTCCAGAGCGGATGTCTGTTTTTGTCAACGAAGTTAGCCCGATAAGTGCCACAATTAATAAAAAGTAAAGGTGGCAGGAACTAATAAAAATAAAATAAAAAAGAAAGAAAGAAAAAAAAGAAACTAACAGCTTCATCGAAAAATAAAAGTGGTGGATCTTTGAGAATAAGTCGAGCAACTGCTAGCCGCTGCTTTTCTCCCCCTGATATCATCATTCCGCGCTCTCCCACTGGAGTTTCATATCCCGCAGGAAGTCGCTCGATGAGATCATGGATCTGTGCCCGTCGTGCAGCACTTCTAACTTCCTCCGCAGTCGCATCTACCCTACCATAGCGGAGATTGTGTTCGATGGTGTTGTTGAAAAGAGGAGTGTCCTGCGGCACTACTCCAATGGCTTTTCTTAAACTATCCAGGGATAGGTCACGAATATCCTGCCCGTCAACTAGGATCCGACCTCCTTGGACGTCGTAAAACCGGAATAAGAGTCGTAATATCGTTGATTTTCCGCAGCCGCTCGGGCCGACGATGGCGAACTTCTGGCCAGGCGGGATTGTAAAACTGACGCCTTTTAAAACCGCCCGCCCGGGATGGTAGCCGAATGTGACGTTCTCAAACCTAATTTCGCCTCCGCGAGTGAGCTGCAGTGGTTTAGCATCTTCTTTCTCTTTGACGCTGATGTTCACTTTTTGAAGGTTGAATAGCGTTTCCATGTCGAGCAATGACTGTCTCAGCTCTCTATATACGGACCCAAGGAAATTCAATGGCACTGAGAGTTGGAAAACGAGCTGGTTGACCATAACCAGGTCCCCAACAGTCAATTGACCACCAGCAACACCGGTTGCAGCCAAGTACATCATTCCAGCAAGAGCACTAGAAAAGATAATATTCTGGCCTGAGTTGAGCAGAGCTAAGGATGTGGTAACTTTTATCGACGCATCTTCATATCCCTTCAAGGCCTTGTCGTATCTCGACACCTCGAATTTTTCGTTGTTGAAATACTTGACAGCTTCGTAGTTGATGAGGGAGTCGACAGCAATCGTTGCTCCTCTATTATCAGCTGCATTGGCTTGTTTCCGGAATTTCGTTCGCCAAGCAGTCGTCGTAATTGTAAAAGCGGTATATGCTATCATGGTTGCTGCTGTAATGGCAGCGAATTTCGGCCCGTATTGATATGTCTTAAAAAGGACTTCTTAGCAAGTTTGTGTACAGGGTATTTGTTTGGAATGATTCTGCACATACCAAGATACCACAAACCAAAGATATCTCCAACGCTGTCGGGAATATATGGAACACCATTGAGGTGAGAAGGAAGCTTATTCCCTTCGTACCTCTATCAATAGCACGAGTGAGGCCACCAGTTTGGCGGGTTAAGTGGAAGTTAAGATCCAGCCGAAGCAGATGGTTGAATACATTTTGGGCAACCCTTCTGATCGTTTTCTGTGCAACGCTTGCAAAGACAGCGTTCCGGAGCTCTTGGAAAAGCGTCGCTCCTATTCTTGAGGCGCCATCTGTTGTAATTAATTTTCGTTAATCTATTGTTCGCCTTTCCCCGGGGTGTTCGCTTCCCACGTACAAGCAATAAGCATCGACCCGGCAACTGTCCATGCTGTGCCACCAACAGCCGCAAAATCGATATTCATCGAGTCGACAATGTTTTTAAAGTAAAAGGGAACTTGAACATTGAGAATCTAAGAAAAGAAATAAGTCGGCTGGAGACTATCCGGAGCAGAAAATATTATAATTCACCTTTCCTCCAACTAAGAGGACGAGCGCTGTGCCAACTCGAGCTTTGGTACCGAAATCATCCTGTAGGATCCCCAATAAGTGCGAACTCCGTATGTGGGTGAATATTTTTCTCTTCCTACCTGAGGCCAAAGGTACTTGGCCATTTCTTTCATAATTGCCCAGTCTGCTTTCCTCTGCTGTTTTGTACTAACAGTGGTGTCGTTGAGAAACTCCACGTTCTTCGTAGGTATCGCATCACCTCCATCTTTGGGGTTCTTCTGAATTATCTTCTGACCAGCAACGCCGGAAGCCTGGGCAGTGGAAGGTTCGGAAGTGGGGAGTGGCTTCTTTTCTGGAAAATGGTCATGCGTATTTGTTTTCCTCAATGCGCTCCCTCTCGAACCAAACATACGCGTTTGGCCTCTGTAATTCTGGCGTCCAAGACGCGCTGGTTGCGATATTCTGAGATAGGTATAGAAGCATCTAGTTGGCGGCGCGGTGCAGCGGCAGGCAGGCGCCGCTCGGAGGAGCATGTCGGCGGTGGTAATTGCCTATGGCCTATATAGGGAAATATTGTCGATATAGCTGCTTACAACTGGGATATCATATCCGCCATACGATAGGTCAGAGGGATTTATTTAACACGGGCTTGTATTGGGCTAAATAGGAGAAAATTTGGTCAGCCTTGGTCCTGGTCTTCGGACTCGTACTGGCGGAGGTTATAATAACATACCGGAATACTACGCCCGTATACAGCGAGAAAACATAGCATCTAAGAAAAAATCAACTTCACGAAACCTCGTGGGAATTCAGCCAGCCAGCTGTGCGTAAAATGAAAAAGAAATCAAAAAAATCAAAAGGGAAAGGGTAAGTACCAGCCGGTGAGTATTTAAGTCGAGATTGCGCGGTTGGTCAAGGCCAACCCCCGCCAGATGCGGAAGCTTGTTTGCTTTGTTTGCTTCAACGCCATTTTCATTCGGAAGCACGACAAGAACATGCCCGAGCAAACGACTCTTGTTACTACTATCTATTTGTAGGTAGATAGTCTCTCTCTATGCAATTAACGAATGCACTCATATGGAGGCCATGAGTCATTCTATCAAGAGAACCCTCCATCCTTTTTCCAGGTTTCAAGGTGTATGGAGAAAACCTGCCCGCCGTTTTCAGCAGAGACGGATACATGTCCAACAGCTCCAGTCCGCCGAGTCGGACTTGGTCAATGGCAGCTATCTTCCCGCTTCGAGGACAGTTAATTCAGCTTCATCTCCTGGTATGGAAGATAACTGCTCTTCGAACATATTGTTAAAGCGCTAACCCTGTTTAACAGATGCCAAGTTCGAAGTTCTCGGTGCTCCATACTCCCTCCTCTCCGTAACACTATCCGCGTCGCAAAACCTATATACAAGGCGGGGAACGCTGGTCGGACTAAGTGGAAAAGCAGATAATGTAAGGCATTGCTCAAGGAAATTCCGAATGGGCTATGTACTGACGATTTCTGACCGCAGGTTGTTTCGACGTTACGCCTCCTAGAACCGGCTCGACGCGCTTTGCTCCGTATTCCGTTCCTATATCAGAAGGTAGAGCTCGCATGACATCACGTCTTTGGCATTATTCTCATATCTCCGTTTTAATTGCAGATCTCCTCCACCAGTCCAATTACTGCTTTGGTATCGACGCGCTCTCCCATAACCACGTTTTCCGTGGTCGAGTTGAATGGCTCTGTAGATTGGATGATCGCACAACAGAAAGCCTTGCTAGCTTGGACGGGCCACTCCTTGAGGATCAAGCCGAGACTCGCTAGGCAGCTAGTAAGTACTAAAAAATTCTCTTGGTTGTTGTCGTTGCCCATGATATGGAAACGGGCGCTGATTGTTGAAAGAGTTTGTCACACTGGGGTAGCTCGGAGGTAACAGGCCGCGGATTGCTTGCTCTGGTAGGCAACGGCCAGCTTTATTCGGTCGACTTGAAAGCCGGAGAACAATATATATCTCATCCAAGGTATATTATATATGTGTCAAATTGGTTATGATTATATATATACCCTCTAACACACGCTCTTCAGTAATGTGGTCGCATACACGATCACCGCTACTTCACCGCGCCCCTACCGGTTTAAATCTACCATTCTGCCATTCCAAATCCCTAGCACCGGGTTTGGAAAACGGCTGTCAGATTCAAACTTTATAAAGAATTTGTCCGATACAGACACATGGAAAGCTTCATTGAAGCTATGGCACACAGTTCGGACATGGTCCCGGAGAACCATATGGGGTGATCGAGTGAGTGAACGGACACATATGCATATGCATATCGTACCATTGGAGTGAACGCGTATAATTTCTGACTTGGCAAAATTAGTTATTCTTGCAATTTGACGGACCAGCTACAATTCTGGTACAATCCCGCGCATCAAGAATCGTGGACTCCTTAACTACGAAGCAGGTGAACGAGATTGCCGATGCTCCTCCTGGCATCACTCAGGAGGCTGTGCGTAAAGCAACAGCGAAATTGGGTGAAGAGGAGACCACTCCTAAAGCCAAGGATCATTCAAAATCCACAACTGCAATATCTGGACTGAGTATTGCAAGCGTCCGAAGGGATGGAAAGGTCGAGTTCCACCAAACTGGAATTGGCCAGCAAAAATGAAGGCCACCTACCTGCTGTGGTCATTATTTCCTTAAATTCCCTTTCTCCATTGTATATATATCTTTATCCTCGAACGATGTGTTCTATAGACATCATTATGTTTTACGTTGATGTATTCTCAGCCCCTTCTATTGTGATGCTGCCGCTATAAAATACAGTACTCGATACATCATCACAAGGAAAGGTTAGCGATGTACTCGCTGAGAACAGCCACCTTGTATCTAGAAAGGCTCCTGATGCTTTTTGACCTGCCCTGGCTTGCGTTAATGTTGAGCAGTTTGGCCCATCGCATCGAATTTTACCCTTCTGCGGCTGCCAACTTGCTGGCGAAAATGTCATTATAGCTGAGGCATCTATTCCAGTTTTCACTGCTTTCTCACTGGTGAATCCAAAGCACGAATGCTTGCCGTTGCGGTGGAGCACGTCCAGACCACCGCCTTACAAATCCTGAAATGCAAGTGTTCGAATATACATTTGGTTTTAAATATGCTCGCTCGTCGGAGGCCGAGGTCGCCCTTGGGTTCAACGCGAATGCCGAGCTCAGACCTGAGATTTGTAATAGAAGTCATATGTAGAAGAAGGAAGTTAATAACTTCAGCGAGTGTTTATTAACCTCCCGCGGAGTTGCCCCCACATTAATTTTTGATCCCAGCAAAAGCCCCCGAGAGAATAAGCAATTTCCGCAGCATCAAGCGCAGAAATGATCTACACAGCTTATTAGTAATATGAATGATTTGACACCGATTTGAGGTATGCCCTCGGGAAGCCGAACTCCGTGCAAAACTCTGCCCGCCCTGTCCCTTGCATTTGTGTTTATCGTATGCTCGACGGACTCTGTTCGAAGATTGAATATATCAAGGTCCCTCATGAAAAAACTGATGTTACTATAGCCCAAAACGACTTGAAGTCATCAATACTACCTCATGTGGCCTCCATGCCATTTTACTCTCTGTTTGCAACAACCCTGGAATCATCAGTAAGAAAAATACTTGGCAAATATTTAGGCATGTTTTGTAACTCAAGGTGACAATTATGAGTTTTAGAAACTGGAACTCTTCTGATTGAGCTCAGGAATGCTCTGTTTCTCAGCAGGCTACATACTACTTGAGAAAGAAACGGTGAAGGGAGTACCTGCATAAAGGCCGGCCCGGCGCTCATAATAGTGCTGAAGATGCAATCAATCGTCGCTACATATGTTTTACAACGACCTCAGATTGATTATTTGAACTAGACGGTGGCAGGGATGGGCTGTTCAATCCTTGTGCAGAGATGATATTTTGACTAATGACATCATCCTAACAAGAAGATACATGCCTAATGACCAGGATAGGCCCGCCGTCCTTGGTGTGAAGTGTAAGTACCTGATGGAGCGAACCACAAAGGTGGTTGGTTGCGCGACAGTTCGTCCACAACTGGTCAGTTAATATCAATTGTCAACACATAACAGGTTGTACTCAAGCTCTTCGGAGGCGGGGAGACACCAGAGGGTTGGGCAAAGTAGCAAGATGACGAGTACGCCATATTTAGCTCAAAATCATGGAAACTCGGCATGGAAAAAGAGTGACTTAAATTTTCGGAAGAAGATAAGCCAATTGTGCCAAGCGAGGCTGCCCTGTAGCCCTGGCAAAAATCCGGTTATTCACGATAAATACAAGGTTGGCAGCTAAATATTTATCTGGGTATGATAGTGGTTGCATCACAAACAGAACCAGCCTTTAAAATTGTTGACGAAGAGTAAATAATGAAAACCTCAGAGGTCAATGGTGCCAGGTGCCACGTTTCCTTTATTTCCTTTATTTGAAGTTTGTAGCTTATGGGATTTCACGGCGAGCAGATATTGCCTTATTTAAATACTGGCACTTCCTTGTTTCAAGGTACTACCAAGGCCAAGTGCAGTACAGGCATGTGTTGTAGAAAGGACCAACAGAACTACCATGCTATGGAAAACTGCTTGACGAATGCAGAAACGGAAAACCTATATCCTGCATTATTCGGGACAGAAGGGATCTGGCAGTTTCCCGTTCGATTGGATGAATAGACAACAAACAACTTTGAAGAGAACAAAACCAAACCAAAAATATATTATATATATAATATATTTTTGGTTTGGTTTTGTTCTCTTCAAAGTTGTTTGTTGTCTATTCATCCAATCGAACGGGAAACTGCCAGATCCCTTCTGTCCCGAATAATGCAGGATATAGGTTTTCCGTTTCTGCATTCGTCAAGCAGTTTTCCATAGCATGGTAGTTCTGTTGGTCCTTTCTACAACACATGCCTGTACTGCACTTGGCCTTGGTAGTACCTTGAAACAAGGAAGTGCCAGTATTTAAATAAGGCAATATCTGCTCGCCGTGAAATCCCATAAGCTACAAACTTCAAATAAAGGAAATAAAGGAAACGTGGCACCTGGCACCATTGACCTCTGAGGTTTTCATTATTTACTCTTCGTCAACAATTTTAAAGGCTGGTTCTGTTTGTGATGCAACCACTATCATACCCAGATAAATATTTAGCTGCCAACCTTGTATTTATCGTGAATAACCGGATTTTTGCCAGGGCTACAGGGCAGCCTCGCTTGGCACAATTGGCTTATCTTCTTCCGAAAATTTAAGTCACTCTTTTTCCATGCCGAGTTTCCATGATTTTGAGCTAAATATGGCGTACTCGTCATCTTGCTACTTTGCCCAACCCTCTGGTGTCTCCCCGCCTCCGAAGAGCTTGAGTACAACCTGTTATGTGTTGACAATTGATATTAACTGACCAGTTGTGGACGAACTGTCGCGCAACCAACCACCTTTGTGGTTCGCTCCATCAGGTACTTACACTTCACACCAAGGACGGCGGGCCTATCCTGGTCATTAGGCATGTATCTTCTTGTTAGGATGATGTCATTAGTCAAAATATCATCTCTGCACAAGGATTGAACAGCCCATCCCTGCCACCGTCTAGTTCAAATAATCAATCTGAGGTCGTTGTAAAACATATGTAGCGACGATTGATTGCATCTTCAGCACTATTATGAGCGCCGGGCCGGCCTTTATGCAGGTACTCCCTTCACCGTTTCTTTCTCAAGTAGTATGTAGCCTGCTGAGAAACAGAGCATTCCTGAGCTCAATCAGAAGAGTTCCAGTTTCTAAAACTCATAATTGTCACCTTGAGTTACAAAACATGCCTAAATATTTGCCAAGTATTTTTCTTACTGATGATTCCAGGGTTGTTGCAAACAGAGAGTAAAATGGCATGGAGGCCACATGAGGTAGTATTGATGACTTCAAGTCGTTTTGGGCTATAGTAACATCAGTTTTTTCATGAGGGACCTTGATATATTCAATCTTCGAACAGAGTCCGTCGAGCATACGATAAACACAAATGCAAGGGACAGGGCGGGCAGAGTTTTGCACGGAGTTCGGCTTCCCGAGGGCATACCTCAAATCGGTGTCAAATCATTCATATTACTAATAAGCTGTGTAGATCATTTCTGCGCTTGATGCTGCGGAAATTGCTTATTCTCTCGGGGGCTTTTGCTGGGATCAAAAATTAATGTGGGGGCAACTCCGCGGGAGGTTAATAAACACTCGCTGAAGTTATTAACTTCCTTCTTCTACATATGACTTCTATTACAAATCTCAGGTCTGAGCTCGGCATTCGCGTTGAACCCAAGGGCGACCTCGGCCTCCGACGAGCGAGCATATTTAAAACCAAATGTATATTCGAACACTTGCATTTCAGGATTTGTAAGGCGGTGGTCTGGACGTGCTCCACCGCAACGGCAAGCATTCGTGCTTTGGATTCACCAGTGAGAAAGCAGTGAAAACTGGAATAGATGCCTCAGGCTATAATGACATTTTCGCCAGCAAGTTGGCAGCCGCAGAAGGGTAAAATTCGATGCGATGGGCCAAACTGCTCAACATTAACGCAAGCCAGGGCAGGTCAAAAAGCATCAGGAGCCTTTCTAGATACAAGGTGGCTGTTCTCAGCGAGTACATCGCTAACCTTTCCTTGTGATGATGTATCGAGTACTGTATTTTATAGCGGCAGCATCACAATAGAAGGGGCTGAGAATACATCAACGTAAAACATAATGATGTCTATAGAACACATCGTTCGAGGATAAAGATATATATACAATGGAGAAAGGGAATTTAAGGAAATAATGACCACAGCAGGTAGGTGGCCTTCATTTTTGCTGGCCAATTCCAGTTTGGTGGAACTCGACCTTTCCATCCCTTCGGACGCTTGCAATACTCAGTCCAGATATTGCAGTTGTGGATTTTGAATGATCCTTGGCTTTAGGAGTGGTCTCCTCTTCACCCAATTTCGCTGTTGCTTTACGCACAGCCTCCTGAGTGATGCCAGGAGGAGCATCGGCAATCTCGTTCACCTGCTTCGTAGTTAAGGAGTCCACGATTCTTGATGCGCGGGATTGTACCAGAATTGTAGCTGGTCCGTCAAATTGCAAGAATAACTAATTTTGCCAAGTCAGAAATTATACGCGTTCACTCCAATGGTACGATATGCATATGCATATGTGTCCGTTCACTCACTCGATCACCCCATATGGTTCTCCGGGACCATGTCCGAACTGTGTGCCATAGCTTCAATGAAGCTTTCCATGTGTCTGTATCGGACAAATTCTTTATAAAGTTTGAATCTGACAGCCGTTTTCCAAACCCGGTGCTAGGGATTTGGAATGGCAGAATGGTAGATTTAAACCGGTAGGGGCGCGGTGAAGTAGCGGTGATCGTGTATGCGACCACATTACTGAAGAGCGTGTGTTAGAGGGTATATATATAATCATAACCAATTTGACACATATATAATATACCTTGGATGAGATATATATTGTTCTCCGGCTTTCAAGTCGACCGAATAAAGCTGGCCGTTGCCTACCAGAGCAAGCAATCCGCGGCCTGTTACCTCCGAGCTACCCCAGTGTGACAAACTCTTTCAACAATCAGCGCCCGTTTCCATATCATGGGCAACGACAACAACCAAGAGAATTTTTTAGTACTTACTAGCTGCCTAGCGAGTCTCGGCTTGATCCTCAAGGAGTGGCCCGTCCAAGCTAGCAAGGCTTTCTGTTGTGCGATCATCCAATCTACAGAGCCATTCAACTCGACCACGGAAAACGTGGTTATGGGAGAGCGCGTCGATACCAAAGCAGTAATTGGACTGGTGGAGGAGATCTGCAATTAAACGGAGATATGAGAATAATGCCAAAGACGTGATGTCATGCGAGCTCTACCTTCTGATATAGGAACGGAATACGGAGCAAAGCGCGTCGAGCCGGTTCTAGGAGGCGTAACGTCGAAACAACCTGCGGTCAGAAATCGTCAGTACATAGCCCATTCGGAATTTCCTTGAGCAATGCCTTACATTATCTGCTTTTCCACTTAGTCCGACCAGCGTTCCCCGCCTTGTATATAGGTTTTGCGACGCGGATAGTGTTACGGAGAGGAGGGAGTATGGAGCACCGAGAACTTCGAACTTGGCATCTGTTAAACAGGGTTAGCGCTTTAACAATATGTTCGAAGAGCAGTTATCTTCCATACCAGGAGATGAAGCTGAATTAACTGTCCTCGAAGCGGGAAGATAGCTGCCATTGACCAAGTCCGACTCGGCGGACTGGAGCTGTTGGACATGTATCCGTCTCTGCTGAAAACGGCGGGCAGGTTTTCTCCATACACCTTGAAACCTGGAAAAAGGATGGAGGGTTCTCTTGATAGAATGACTCATGGCCTCCATATGAGTGCATTCGTTAATTGCATAGAGAGAGACTATCTACCTACAAATAGATAGTAGTAACAAGAGTCGTTTGCTCGGGCATGTTCTTGTCGTGCTTCCGAATGAAAATGGCGTTGAAGCAAACAAAGCAAACAAGCTTCCGCATCTGGCGGGGGTTGGCCTTGACCAACCGCGCAATCTCGACTTAAATACTCACCGGCTGGTACTTACCCTTTCCCTTTTGATTTTTTTGATTTCTTTTTCATTTTACGCACAGCTGGCTGGCTGAATTCCCACGAGGTTTCGTGAAGTTGATTTTTTCTTAGATGCTATGTTTTCTCGCTGTATACGGGCGTAGTATTCCGGTATGTTATTATAACCTCCGCCAGTACGAGTCCGAAGACCAGGACCAAGGCTGACCAAATTTTCTCCTATTTAGCCCAATACAAGCCCGTGTTAAATAAATCCCTCTGACCTATCGTATGGCGGATATGATATCCCAGTTGTAAGCAGCTATATCGACAATATTTCCCTATATAGGCCATAGGCAATTACCACCGCCGACATGCTCCTCCGAGCGGCGCCTGCCTGCCGCTGCACCGCGCCGCCAACTAGATGCTTCTATACCTATCTCAGAATATCGCAACCAGCGCGTCTTGGACGCCAGAATTACAGAGGCCAAACGCGTATGTTTGGTTCGAGAGGGAGCGCATTGAGGAAAACAAATACGCATGACCATTTTCCAGAAAAGAAGCCACTCCCCACTTCCGAACCTTCCACTGCCCAGGCTTCCGGCGTTGCTGGTCAGAAGATAATTCAGAAGAACCCCAAAGATGGAGGTGATGCGATACCTACGAAGAACGTGGAGTTTCTCAACGACACCACTGTTAGTACAAAACAGCAGAGGAAAGCAGACTGGGCAATTATGAAAGAAATGGCCAAGTACCTTTGGCCTCAGGTAGGAAGAGAAAAATATTCACCCACATACGGAGTTCGCACTTATTGGGGATCCTACAGGATGATTTCGGTACCAAAGCTCGAGTTGGCACAGCGCTCGTCCTCTTAGTTGGAGGAAAGGTGAATTATAATATTTTCTGCTCCGGATAGTCTCCAGCCGACTTATTTCTTTTCTTAGATTCTCAATGTTCAAGTTCCCTTTTACTTTAAAAACATTGTCGACTCGATGAATATCGATTTTGCGGCTGTTGGTGGCACAGCATGGACAGTTGCCGGGTCGATGCTTATTGCTTGTACGTGGGAAGCGAACACCCCGGGGAAAGGCGAACAATAGATTAACGAAAATTAATTACAACAGATGGCGCCTCAAGAATAGGAGCGACGCTTTTCCAAGAGCTCCGGAACGCTGTCTTTGCAAGCGTTGCACAGAAAACGATCAGAAGGGTTGCCCAAAATGTATTCAACCATCTGCTTCGGCTGGATCTTAACTTCCACTTAACCCGCCAAACTGGTGGCCTCACTCGTGCTATTGATAGAGGTACGAAGGGAATAAGCTTCCTTCTCACCTCAATGGTGTTCCATATATTCCCGACAGCGTTGGAGATATCTTTGGTTTGTGGTATCTTGGTATGTGCAGAATCATTCCAAACAAATACCCTGTACACAAACTTGCTAAGAAGTCCTTTTTAAGACATATCAATACGGGCCGAAATTCGCTGCCATTACAGCAGCAACCATGATAGCATATACCGCTTTTACAATTACGACGACTGCTTGGCGAACGAAATTCCGGAAACAAGCCAATGCAGCTGATAATAGAGGAGCAACGATTGCTGTCGACTCCCTCATCAACTACGAAGCTGTCAAGTATTTCAACAACGAAAAATTCGAGGTGTCGAGATACGACAAGGCCTTGAAGGGATATGAAGATGCGTCGATAAAAGTTACCACATCCTTAGCTCTGCTCAACTCAGGCCAGAATATTATCTTTTCTAGTGCTCTTGCTGGAATGATGTACTTGGCTGCAACCGGTGTTGCTGGTGGTCAATTGACTGTTGGGACCTGGTTATGGTCAACCAGCTCGTTTTCCAACTCTCAGTGCCATTGAATTTCCTTGGGTCCGTATATAGAGAGCTGAGACAGTCATTGCTCGACATGGAAACGCTATTCAACCTTCAAAAAGTGAACATCAGCGTCAAAGAGAAAGAAGATGCTAAACCACTGCAGCTCACTCGCGGAGGCGAAATTAGGTTTGAGAACGTCACATTCGGCTACCATCCCGGGCGGGCGGTTTTAAAAGGCGTCAGTTTTACAATCCCGCCTGGCCAGAAGTTCGCCATCGTCGGCCCGAGCGGCTGCGGAAAATCAACGATATTACGACTCTTATTCCGGTTTTACGACGTCCAAGGAGGTCGGATCCTAGTTGACGGGCAGGATATTCGTGACCTATCCCTGGATAGTTTAAGAAAAGCCATTGGAGTAGTGCCGCAGGACACTCCTCTTTTCAACAACACCATCGAACACAATCTCCGCTATGGTAGTAGATGCGACTGCGGAGGAAGTTAGAAGTGCTGCACGACGGGCACAGATCCATGATCTCATCGAGCGACTTCCTGCGGGATATGAAACTCCAGTGGGAGAGCGCGGAATGATGATATCAGGGGGAGAAAAGCAGCGGCTAGCAGTTGCTCGACTTATTCTCAAAGATCCACCACTTTTTATTTTTCGATGAAGCTGTTAGTTTCTTTTTTTTCTTTCTTTCTTTTTTATTTTATTTTTATTAGTTCCTGCCACCTTTACTTTTTATTAATTGTGGCACTTATCGGGCTAACTTCGTTGACAAAAACAGACATCCGCTCTGGACACATACACGGAGCAAGCACTGCTTCAAAACAT
>LGUA01000063.1:0-39299 GCA_001660665.1 Emergomyces africanus | reverse complement strand
GAGAGCACACATGATCAATTGTACCCCTGAAGAGTTGAAGATTGGCAAGAGTTGAACGAAAGACCTGGACCTGGGAGGTTAAAAAAATTTGCTAGATCGGGGAGTAAAGAGGTAAGTTTGAGATATCACACTGATGTTGTTAGTCCCCCATCCCGCTCTTTGGCGGAACCATTGTTTGTTACTAAAGCCGGCTGTAGAGCAGCTGTGCCACAGAAAGATGCACCTACGGTTGATATTTCACACAAAACTCCTACTCTTGGTAAGCGGAGGCACGAGTATTGGTATGCTTATCCAATGAATACTGCGTATAGAAGTTAAAGATAATATATAGAGCACGAAGTCAAAGTTTATTTACATCGAGATTCCTTTGTTGGCCATAACGTGGGAAAATGATAAGACGCTCAAAAATGCTAAATTGGAAACCCTTTAACCAATAGTAGACCCAAATTAACAAACCAACTCCAACTGCACCAGGATGTACATTGTTTCCTCCCGTACGAAATTTCACCACCCTGTAAAAAGGAAAGTCGTAGAAAGATGTCATACTAGATGCTTTGCTGGGGGTATAAACCAAAAAAGGAAGGGGGAAAAAGGAAAATCTAAACGACACAGTAGGTCTGGAGACCACAGAAAATAAAATCTATATCCAAGCCACAGGCAACAAATATAGGCTAAAAGGTCACGGTTAATTGGTAGTAAACTGGGTTGAATTCACCCATCCCATTGACCAAAAACAGTTGTAGTAATGTAACGCTTCATGAGGAACAAAGTCGCAATATATAGTATCAACCATATGAGCTACCCAGTAAATCAGGAAAAACTAAGAGCAAAAAAAAATATGTAGCTATCCAAACAGATCTTCATCTGAAGGTACAAGTTCTTCTGTGACTGCTCGCTTCTTCTTTCGGCTCTTTTTTGGCTTAATTGCCACTGTTGGTTGAATGGGGACGGGGGTAGGACGCTGTTCGTTGACCGGTTCCAGTGGTGTCTTCTCCGGTTCTAAATAAACGCTCCCAGCAGAGCTCTGCTTCGCCGTGCTTGGAGTGTTTAAGAAAGAGAGTGCTGGGCTAGTTTGAGAAGGTTGCCTGTCGCCGGAGGAAATGAATGTGCTACATGGGCTTCTAGAGCCAATTGGCGTGTTCGCCGATGATGCTGTACGAGGTTGGCTATGATATGATGGGTGACGTGGGATATCTGACGGCGAAATGGGGTCCATGAAACTGGCATCGGAGCTTACGGTGGAGAGTTTGCTCCTGTGTTTCTCGCTGTCGTTGGAACCAGATGGGGTGGTGGGTGATTTCGATTTGCCTATCTCAGCCATTTCTTTGAAAAATCCCTGGCTGGCAGGCTTGTAAACAAACCCAGCGCCACCCGAGTTTCGCGCAGACGGATTTGGCGTACCACCCTCCTTCTCGGTCGGAGTCTGTGATAATTGGGGATTGGAGCTGAGGGTATCCCTCTCATCGTCGCGGTCACAAAAGCAGCATTTCATCCAGATATTCGACCCCTTTCCGTTGCTATCTAGTTCATTTCCCATCAAGACTTGATCCCTAGAAGTCGTTGGATTCACTGGCAGTTGGTTCCAGCCACCCGCCATCGGTGCGGTAATATCCGGATCCCCAAATCGCTCGTCAAGGTCCCTCCGATTTCCATTCCGTCGTATTCTGCGTCGTTCCAGGTAGGTTTGGAGCCAAGTGAGAGGCATACTGAAAGGATATTTTGTTATTCCAAATGGCTAGAGCTAGATGAAGTAATCAAGCTTCGTGCCAAGGATAGCGGGGAGGAGGGAGCCCTGAGATCCCCAAAATGTTGCGAGATGATAAAGTCGATTGGCGTGGGGAAGGATGTCCCGATAATGGTTATAGCCTCCGCAAAATGGATGTGGGTTCTTTTTCTTCACAAAATCGAGCTCACGCCGTTCCAGGGGCAGAGCTAGAGATTAAAATACTGCATAGAGCGGTGAATCCACGCGCGCTTTTAGCATCTCCAAAAAGCAGGATCTGCCTGTGGAAATATGATACGCCAGGGCGACAGTAAGAGTTACGCTCCCGAGCGCTGGCGTTGTGAGGAATGGAAACAAAGGAATCCTCAAGCCACAAGGACCATAGAATGAATTGAACAAAGACGAAAAAAAAAAAAAAAAAAGAAGAAATGGGGAAATCAGGTCAAGAAGAAGGTGGTTTCACAACAGGCGAAAAGCAGGCGAACCAGTAGTCTGATAAATCCCTACCCTTAACCCATCGACCTTTTGGGGGGTTTACCCATCTACATATCTAATCCTGGAGTTGAAAAAAAAGGAAGCCAAGTCAGTAGGGGCGATCTAATAAAAGTAAGTATAACCGAAAAGGGATCGCCTTCGAAAAAGAGAGGTTAATTAGCCAAATATAGCAAACTTACCTGGAGAAGATGCAAGGGTTATCGCCCCCACCCTGGCGAGTGCATCAAAATAACTGGCAAATATTTAGCAAAAATAAATAAATAAAAAACTCAGGCAGCTAGTCCAAGTGGGCTAGTTGAGGCATGCCTGGATGCAGGTCTGCGGACACCAGGGAATGCGCACTGGGAACATGGAAGCCGCCGCTGAGAGTGTCAGAGGAATGAACTAGAACTTGTATCTCGAGTATTGAATCCCCTCAAGTTGGTACATAAATTACCAAATTTATTCCAAATCCTAATCCGTACTGCGTACTCCGTCCAAATTAGTAGGTATGATGATTCGGGCAACTCAGAATAGTTGCCGGAGTACGGAGCGTATAACAGTTGAGTACTCCGTAATGATAAGTGAGCAAGCAACGGAAATCTGCAGTTGCAGAGGCCCGAATACATTCGGTAATTAAAATACGCATTCCACACATTTCCTGCTTGGAGGGGCAAATAGGTACCTCATTCCGACCAGGGGGCGGAAGAGAGAGAGGAGGGACGATCTCGACAGGGAATCAGGCACTCAACAAAGCATCCATCCAACAGCTGAGACAACGACGCAAGGCCTAAACCATACTCCGTACAGAGTGCAGATTACAAAATCATATCATTTTCTTCTTCAAAGAAATAACCAAGGCATCCCATCAGAATGGTTCATCACCACACTATTCGGTCTAGGCAGGAAGGTCTGCTGTTTGTCCAGGTAGCCGCGGGGGCCAAATCCAGGCTGATCGGCGATCCAGGAAGCCATCTGATAGGCCTAGAAAGGAATGCTCTTGAGGCATGCAGCACCCATTTTGCAAATCACGACGACGACGGCGATCGGAAGCCCTCAAAAAGAAGAATATTGGCCATAAAAACGAGCTGTGGAAGGACCGTGGATTAGCGCTAGTTTGCAGCGTTTGTTTTGTCGAGGGAGGAATTATTTTTATTACAGTTCTGGGCCTTCTCAGTACGAATGTACAGTATTTACATATTTACAGTACAGTACATACAAGTAGGGGCACACAACCCCCCTCTCTCTCTCCCAAGCTGCTTTCTCCCCGCCGATGCATCCTAACCTTGGCTGCATCCGTAGCCAGTAACTAGTTAAGACTCTCTTTTGCTCGTTTGAATTCCTCGAACATGCACGCGATAACGAGGCTGGCGAATATACTATCAACAATTGAACATACATGAGTCGAAAAAAGGAGGAGAGTAACATTCTGCCCTCAGAGTTCCCTCCCCTTTCCTACCTGACATCCCGGGCACCAAACGGACCTGGCAGCTTAATTAATCCGCCTGATATTTCACATCTCTGGGGTTACATGGCGTTATGGTAAATAGTACTATGATGGACCAGGTGATGGGCACCAGAGAAATCCCTCCCCAGATCGACCAGTTGCGATCTGCACTGGATAAATACCAGGTAACTTGTTGGGTTTTTTTTAATTTTTTTTTCAAGAAAAATTCCACAAAAATCGTGCTGGTGAGGAGACCAAACATGGCCCTCTTTTCAAGCCCAGTGAGATTTAGGAGGGATTGATTAGTGGGCAATGCCCTATTTTGATCATCAACCGACACGAATAATGCTTACTAGTATTTAGTTCAGGCGGCACAGCGCTTAACGGTGGCCGATTTCTCCACACGAACAAACGTGTGTGCTGGAATCACCACTCTTCATGCTTAATAGGAATGCATACGAATGCTTTCGCCCCTAACAGCATGTATGAACCCAAAAGAGGAGAGATAATTCAATTCTGGTAAATAGATCCGTATTTGGTCGGATTAACAAATCTGCTCACCGGCTGGAAAACTTAACACCTTTTGACACAATTCATCAATAACATTCTGACGGTATTTGATCTGATTGGTAGTCCTGCCGTGTTGGGGTCCAAAAGGGAGTTGTGAAAAAATTGGCCCAAAGCCGGCGAAACAGGACTTCCCGCACAGACACATCCATTGGCTGTCATGATTATTATCTATCTCACGGAAAATCCACAGGCACATAATTATTATGTATAATCGCGAATCAACAGATTCAAGCAAATTGCACCAATTGCAGGCCAGGACAAGTTGCCCTGTTGTCACAATCAAGGATCTCACCCCCGCTTCAAGAGGTTTCAGGCCAAAGAAAACTTGGCCATTCTAGCCCTGCTCCTGGACCTTTTTGAGTGTACTGGGAATTATAATACTCTCCGCAAGTCGCGAAGGATTACGGGAGAAGAAAGAACAATGAACATCAAATAACAAGCTTTTTTAGATCCTTTTTTTCTTTTAGGACGGGATGCGTGGGAGAGCTCTCACTTCCACGGGGACGATCAACGGATGCTCTACATCTGTCCGCCCGCTGATGTACTCCGCAACGGAAGAGTATGAACATCGAGCTGCAAACCATCTAAATGTTGACATTTTATTCGCGTTCCATTTTCCCACCATTCTCTTCTCGTCACTTTCGCTCAAACTAGGTGTTCAACAACCAATGAAAGCCGCGAATGGTAGACCATAGGCCAACAAAAATCGCCATCTAGTATGTACTGTACAATTTACTATGAGAGAAAGAAACATCGAGGGTGGCAATCCAAACTACCTGCTAATCCTCTAACATAAAATAGCCGTTCATATGATTTACCAAATGCACGCCACCCAACCTTTCAGAAGATCTTAGAGGAGAAAAAAAAAAAAATTAAATAAATGAAACAGGAACGGATAATCCTCTCCTTCATGGATCCATCCTTCCCTTGAAAACTTCATCGACAGAGGGCTATTTTCCACAAAGGCAGGATACGCGCTCTCAATTGTACATATCAAAATGAAGCAAAAAAAAGCTTCGAAAATTATGGTGCTCAAAAAGGAGAAAATGCCCGATTATTCCCTGTGATAGAAAATGCTTGTTCTCTCACCTAGAAAAGAACACAGGGGCTCACCAATGTTTCCGAGCTCTGATGGTTGCGTTCAACTACGATAACCCCCCTGCCACTACTATGTACCAGCCCGGAACTATTGCACTAATTCAGATCCCAACCCGCTCTCGACAAATGATGCAAGGGCACCCGGCCCTGCGTGATAATAATCGTTTCGCTTCCGAACATTTTGAATCGTTTCTCCGAATTGGCAGTCATTTCTCCGAGACGACCGTCCTTTCCAGGGGCCATAAAGCTAATGATTGAAGTTTAATGTCGAGCGAGATGTGTAGTCCATCCGAAGAAATCGAATGGTACGACATGCAATGCTAGCCAGAATAACCTAACGCTACCTCAAATAGCCATTAGTTTGGGAAATCAGAACAGGTACCCGTTTTCTCCTCATTATCCTTACTGCGTACTATGTACGGAGTACGGAGTAGATACTCTGCTTTTGCTATCGCAGGGATAAGTTGGAATGTGACTGACTTCAGGTTCCTTATCGTGGTCAAATTTTTATACCTTACAGGGATACCTTGGACACGCCAGCCAATGGACATTCTAACACGGCACACGGCAAACAGGGAGGGGTCATATTGTTTGCCGTCCCTCAACACCGAACATTGTGCGGAGCAGCTGCTGTAGAGGCACACCGTAGTAAGGACCAAAAGAACTCCTTGAACAGAAAAATTCTCCAGAGTTTTCTGCCCACTCCTCCCTTCATTTACTATGGAGTGTGAAGTTGGTTGATCTCGCCCTTCCAACTCCCCCATCCACTCGCTGGCTGAACAACTCTTAGCCTCTATTCCTTCTGCCGTCGATCATCCTAGACTTGACTTCGACGTCAGAAACCAATTATCTGTCCAACGCGAAATAGTTGCCACAGGGATCTTCTCGCCCCCATGCACGCACGGATCAACCAGTCAATCAACTCCGTCGTGGTGCGGAATATTACACTGATTTCTTTTTTTTTCTAATGCTTCTGTTGTCAGGGACTGTCTGCTTCCCCTCCTTTCATCTCTCCACAACCCCTCCCCCACCCGGCAGCGTTCTCAGCCAAACACTGCACATATGGCCAAGGAATCATGATGTGGAGAGAGTTGAGGACAAGATCGGGGTGGAGGGGGTTGTGGGAACGAGGCGTGGCTTTCTGATTAAAATGGCAGCGGGGGGAAGCACGGTCCGTTGGATTAGTGTACATTAGTGTAAGCCGACGTGGTGCAGCGGCATATGACAAAATGCAAGGGTAAAACGAAAGAGAAACAAAGAAAAATAAAACAAGATTCATCTGGTGCGATCACGCAAGGCTGATTTTCGATCTAGAACCAAAAATATTCCAAAATAATTGAGTTTTTTGTGGTTTCACCAAGGGCAGCCAACCCCGTAATGTTGTTATATGAAGTAACTACTCAGTCAGACTCCCA
Organism: Emergomyces africanus; assembly: GCA_001660665.1. NCBI lineage: Eukaryota > Fungi > Ascomycota > Eurotiomycetes > Onygenales > Ajellomycetaceae > Emergomyces > Emergomyces africanus. The sequence continues at coordinate 32,572 of LGUA01000063.1, read as the reverse complement.
CAGTAACTGTTGCGCAACAAGCTACGGAGTACTCTGTACTATTAAGTAGTCCGTGTAGTGCGTAATAATGCTCGCCTTGAGTCATTTGAAAGGTTTTGACACCACGCTAAAAGCAGTTACATTCCTGAAGATCATGGTAACAGTGTCTCTCGGCATATCATTAGGCATTTGCCGTGAGATCGCATTACTGGGACAATGAATGAACGATCTCAACTGGCAATAATTGCTCTCAGTCATCATGACCGAGCAGGCAGTAACTTTAATAATGATAACAACCATTACTAACTATTGGTATGGTATATAATTATATAAGCACATACAGTCGAACTAATATAGAAACTAGCAAAGCAGATATAGGGGTTGTGATGTGTATCGATGTATCTGCAATGGTAAGAGGTCCTCAAATGCCACTATCGTAGGGGAAAGGAGGGAGGCAGTACTCATGTGGGGAGAATTAAATAATTAAAATTAAAAATAAGCTGAAGCTCTTCGGTGTCCAGACCGTTCATTCCGGCAACTCCAGGATATGCAAAGGAAAATAAAAACAAACAGTGATGATATACAAATCAGCTACTCGATGCTTGGTGGTTTGGTAGGGAACCGGGTCAATCACAAATGCAGGAGGAAATATAACAACAAGGAAGAACTGGCCCCCTATCACTAGCAACTTGGGTCCGAGGGCTGATGAGAGGTACGTCGGTATTGTTCTGTGGGAGATGGGGGACCAGTTGTTGCTGACCCGGAGCTCATGATGAGTGCAGGTAATGCCCCCGCAGACAGGACGGCTGTGGCCGCCACCGGCGACCGGGTGGGTGTTGTTGCTGGAACATGCGCACTGGAGGAACGGTGTGACCGAGCCGGACTTTGCGCCCTACTCGCACTGGCCCATTCCGACATGTTCGAATACGGAGTTTCGTTGGGTAGAATTGGTTCTGGGAATCGAAAATTCCGAGGTAGTTCAATATCCAGCTGGCTATCTTCTGGTTCTAACCCAAGAGTAAAAAGGCTGCTACTGCTGTTGTGGGTGGGTATCTTTGAAAATTTTGATCTTCGTGACTGAAGGCTGACCCGATATTTAGGAATTCGTGTACAGGTAACTTCGAAGCCAACGTCCTCATGGGATATCGAGCTTCGTGATTTGCGGAGTTGATGAGAAGGTCGTCGTCGAGTAGTCTGTGAGTCTTCACCAGCCTCTGCACCGTACGAGCTGCTCCGTTGAACGCGGGCTCCTCGACGATAAAACGCTGGCTGGTCTGGTGTCCGCGCAATGACCGTGCGTACTAGCGGATCGACGCGGTCGACACGGAATATAACTCTCGCTCGCATGGTTTGGACGGCTGAGTCTAAGGCGAGTTCAACTGCACAATGATTCCTTATCCTACCTAGCTTGGGCCAAGTTGCTCGTTCACCCGAGAGGCAAGCTTGGGCCATAAATTCCGAGGTAGGGTTTCTTAGGATACTTGGGAAAACATCATATGGTATCTGAGGAAGGATATTGATGTCTCCGCGGTACCGTTGGTTCATAATGGATCTGAGCTTCCTTATGATATTAGGAAATACCCCTATCTCAGAAAGAACATGCATTCGATGTAGTGCCTCCTCTCTTGCTACGCCCGTGAGATATTGCATCCAGCTTGATTCCAACTGCTTTTCCACGACATCGCTGAAAAAGAAAGTCTCTTCATGCGGAATAAACGGGACGACGTGCGGATTGACCTGAGAAACAATGAAATGGTTGACATTGAACATTTCTGATAAGCGAGTCATTGGCAAATCATGATCAACTGAGCCGTCAATCCAACGATGAGGGGCGTCATGCCATTCTGTAATTTCTCCAGTAATCGGGTCTTTCGCCATCAAGGATGATGACGAAAATATAAGCGGGACAGAACACGAAGTGGCCCTTGTTAAAAGTTAGCTTTTGGATTAACAGTAAACCCAGAAGAATGAACTTACACAGCGGACCATATCAAAACATTCGGGGCGGTGATATAGTTCAGCAACCTTGGCAACTCGTAAATACCAGCATTGGAAACCCCAATATTCAAAATCCTCCTTGTCCGGTTGTATGCCTCTTGAAAAGTCACGTCGCCTAGCAAATCTCTCATTACTCGAGTCAAATGCGCAATATCAAAAAAAGAGCCATGCTTAATGAACCTTGTCAGCCGTTGAAATACACGCAGCCTATCGTCCTCGTCACTAAAAACAGAGAAATCGCCATATCCAACATTCGAAAGGATCTCAGGCATTTCTTCATCTGTATACACGCACAAAACAGCGCTAACAATGCTACCCGCAGAGGAACCAGAGATTATGCGCGGCAACAACCGGGTCTCCCAGAGTGCTTTTGCGACACCAATATGGTTCATGCCAAAGGTAGCACCTCCTGAAAGTAGAAGTGCACTTCGACCAAACGCTTGCCGAGCCGCAAGGAGCTGTTCAAGCAGGTATCTCGACTCAGCACCATCGAAATCATGTTTTCGTGACACGTCCAACAACGTTGATATTGTTTCCGCAGTGGTCGTGATATACTGATCCACCAAGTTCTTTGTCCCAATACGCGAATGATTATATATGTTCCTATTGGTCATTCCTCCAAGATCGCGACTGAGGGAAGTGCGGATAATATGGGTCATTGCTGCTGCATCGCAGCTAAGCCGAGCTTTTTCCAGGTCATGTAATCTCCGTTGAACAAGAACTGGTTCATATTCGTCACAATCGAAAGTCGCCTTCCACTCATTGTTGCCATCGAGCTCGTCAAGCTCCCCCGCAATCTCTAGCCAATCAGGAAGTGTAGTAGCCTGCGCTCAAACAGTTAGAGGCAAAGATCCAAAATGACAGGTGGAGGATGCGGTAAAGCTCACCTCGCGAAGCCTTAGGGAAAGGATACGTTTTTGCTCCTTGATTCGCAACTCCTCTGACCTTGCAGGCCGACTTCTAAGCATCTGGATCACAGCTCCCGCTTGTGTGACTGAGGCCCAGACGAACGAAAACAGTGGGTTAGACGTGAGTTTCCGTAGATAAGAAAGGTCTGGCCTCGTGTGGGCATCTGCAGTAGTCAGGGAGATTGGCGATTGTTTTTGCCGCTGGCATGGGAGTGAAACGAGGACCTGCTTTCTCCCAAGGGACATGACGGAACCAGCGGTAGGAAATATTTATCCCAGGAAAGCTGCCCAGGACTTGAACGTTAGTATGTGTTCAATCAGTACAAATGTTGCTCTCAGCAACCACACCGTGCTGGTGAAAAAGATAGGATCTAGCGATACAAATAGTAGGCATGCTTTGGTCGGCAAAGAGATAGTAGGTATGAGGATGTCGAAAATAAATGAAGCCATCGCCCTCAGAAACACCAGTGTCGCATTTCTGTCACGCGGAGACAATTCCGGCGCTGCATCTCAGGCAGGGTCCACCGGGGGGAAGCTTTCAAAGTAGCTCAAAGTATCCCTCCTCTCGAGAAATCCGGGAAGTGTTAGACTGACTGGCGTTGGAAATGTTGGAATGTTGGAAGCCGGTACTCGAGAGAACTTCCATTGCTTAGTATTATTTAAACACTCACTCACCCTCTTGATGTGAGTGCGCCAGGTATTTCTTATATAAATATTTAAATATTTAGTACTCCTCTACTCCGTACTCCGTAGTTTGACATAAATATAATAAAAGATACTACTGACTCAAATCAATTAATTTCATCAACGCCCACATTAGATATTCATATTATATTAAAATAATATTTACATATTATTATAAGCACTACTTCACAGAAATAATTAGTTGGTTCAAGTATCTTTTGTGCCAATTAGCGGGGCGCCCAGGTCGCCCAGGTCGCCCAGCCACGCCCTCACGACGCTGTATGATCTATAAAAGTCAGCCCTCGCGCCTGCGAACGACGACGCACTTTCTCACCCTCTTTCTCGGTCAACCCGTCCCTCATGTGGCTTCATTGGTTTCTAGGCCATTTTACTACCCGCGCCCCCCGGTTCATGATGTTATCTCGTTTGTTGACAATGTCACTTCACTTGCTCTAGGATTAAAGTAGCTGGAGTTTCTGCAGTCATGTCGCGGTGGTTTTCGTTCCATCCTACGATGGGCAGCAGGCTGGTTTCGCCACCGTCTGCTTCCGTTTTTCTTCTTCTCTTCCCTTTTTTTCTTTTTCTTCTTTCACGATCTCTCTGCTCTCCAGCTCTGATTACTCGCACACGGGGTAGGTGCGGGAAAGAGCTACACCCACCCTTGGATATTCTGAGGATGACTGGCTGGCATGCATCCAGAAGCCAAAGTGCCAGCTTGGTTGGGCTAGGCTCGGGTGTTCGGGACTTCATCTTTCCATTTAGCTTGACCCACCGAGGCTAACTTCTGGATTCTCACTCTCTTTCCATTACTGCATTGCTTTCGCTGCAAGATGCGCCTACGAGCCAGGCCAGGGGGGACATATTTATGAGTGTAGGTGGGACATGCGATCCTTGGAAGTTGTGAATGGGATTGGCGTAGGGCACCAGGTGTTTGTTCCGGGATGGAAATTTTGATGGGGATGGACATGCACCAGCACGCCGCAGTAAGCCTCATGTAAAGAAGGTGCCGGTTACGCAAACAGGAACATGCATACTGTTAGGGTATGGCGGATCCCTGAGAACTATCAGGGCATGCGGCGTCCAATGAAGTAATGGGAATCAACACGTCGCGGCTTTTCGCCAGTGGCAGGACGCACCATGAATGCATCCAGACCAAGACGTTGCACTGCGGATGCTCGGATTGGTGGTGAACATTAGCACTCCCAAGGATGCAGGTCAGAAGGGACAGGTATGACCTCGAAGTATATGTTAAGCTTTCAGCTCATCAGAGTATTAAGGAAATGCACTTTTCATAGTATCCAACCAAAGTGTCCATATGCACACAATATTACACGCCTCGGTGAAATCTGAATACTCGGGACATCATACTGCAAACTCCCAAACCACAAAACCAGATAATCTCTTATTATGTATTAATACATTTCCCGGGTTGAGGTCCGGATGCGCAAAGAAGACACTGTATTAGTGAGAATGCACATCTGCAATCACAACTCTTTGAGCAGGACCTGGAATCAAGCCACACAAGTCCATCAGAAGCTGGTTAAAATCTGTGCTGTTGTCATAGGGTCCCGCATCCGCATTGCCGTCCTCAACCTGACAATCCTGGCATGCTCTGCTGAGTGAGTCGCAGATAAGTTGGGGATAGGGATTTGAAATGGACTGAATCTGCTCAACACAATATCTAAAATTGATACTGAACTGATACAGCTGGTCAGTGTTCATTGCCTGGAGGCATTTCTCAACAATGTCACCCTCAATGTGAGTAGTCAACAGCCCACCTTCGCTTGTCTAATCTTCTCTTTTCACTGGAAACTCTATGAAATCAAAACCCGCGGTGCGTTCACTGTTGTGTATTTTGCAACCAGTTTAAGCGCATGTGCTTCATATTGGACACTAAGCCGGGAATGTTTAAGATACAGATTATAGAGTAATCGTTGGACATCGCGGACACGATAGGTCCCCCTGCTACATAGATGCTCGCCAATTGGGAGGAAAAGGCGATAAGAGAGAACACGGACGGATTGTGGGATTAGACGATAGAGTCGAAGTAGCATGGCGGGCAGTGCAGCTGCGGCAACACACTGAAATTAGCAAAGGGTGGTGTATTTTGAGTGTAAAGGAGGAATCTCGCTGGTTGAGGTTGGATGCTTTGAATTAGGTAGACCGGATGTTATGAAGTTAGCGCTTTGGCTCAGACCAGGCGGGCCGCCCCATCCCCTGTGTGCTCTGGCCCTCTGGGCAATGGGCAGTTCACATTATTTTTTTTCTTTTTCGGTCCCACCACCTAGTGTCGCCCGCCGAACCTGGAGCAGCACAATTTCAGATCGGAAATAAATAGTTGGAAACAGCTTAGATCACTCGCTACGCTTGACGGGATGGAAAGAAAGCTAGGGTTTGAATGGGTCAATAGTCCATCCCATATTGAGGTTTATCTTGTGTCTGTATATCGCTCAGAATGAGATACAAAAGAGGTGTGAACAAAAATAAAACACGAAAATACCTATGAACATTAGACATCAAGTTGCATCATCATAACAGGCCAAGGCATTCTGAATCGCCATCAGCACTGCTAAACAAGTGATGGCGTTTCAAGAGACTCTAGTACCACCACCACTACATGCCCACTCTCTCACCACAGTTCTCAATTGAGCCTCCGTCCCTTCCTCAAGCCAAAAATGCCCCGCCGTGTCAATCTCAACGAACTCAAACATTAAACCCCGCATATTTGTGAGCCCTGTAGCCCATTTCCGTAACCTCTTCGCTGACGCGAACATATCATGGCTCCCGTATACCGCTAGAGTACGGTGGGTCGTAAGCTGTTCTTCCGGCGGGATCGACGTGACCCGCATACCCGCAAGAGTTACGTCGAGATTGATCCGAGAACCGAATAAAGACAAGGTCATGAAGTTCGTGATAGGCGGGATGACGGGGGAGATCAGGAGAAACGAAACAGTTGGTGTTAGCATATGGCAGGCAATTTCATTGACACTGCTACTAGAATTAGCACTTATTGCTCGGTTTTCCGACCCATGGACACGTAAAAATCTCGCCCTTAATCTATTTCGAGACCGTTCAATGCTGTGTTTGATCGTCGCACCGCGATCCATGCTCGACTTCTTCCCACTTGACTCTGCGCTGCTGCCCATTGAAACGAACTGGGTTGACTTTCTGTGTGCATCGCCGCTACTCCTCAAAGTTGATGTTTGTGGCGATAGTTCCGACTTTGCCTCCAAGTTCCAAAGTGTAGATAGGGTTTCCGCCTGATGTAAAATATCCCCAGTAGTAGATCCCGCCGTTGGTGATGCGAATAGGCGTAAAACAGTTCCTATGGAAGGTAGATGAGATGCGATCATAGAGCCGTAAGAGTAACCAGCCAAAATGATATCCAGTCTATCAGACTCAGCTGCGGAGTCTGGAGTATCAGGCATTGGAGAAAGCTGATGATTTCCAGATTCAGCCAGCAGATCCCGCATGGAATCTGGATCTATTCCAAGAAGATAATGGATCAAAAATCCGTAGACGGAGACATAGTCGCCCAACTCTGGCCGGGCTGACCAACTCGTCCGGCCTGCAGATCCGGACGCGCCTCTGTATGTATATAAATTAACCCACGTAACAATCCCGATTGCAAAACATCTATAACACACCGGATAGGCGTGCATAACGGGAATGCAATTAGCAGACTCACCTAAAATTAAAAGTCACCACAATATATCCTCCCTTCAAGAGCTCACCCGCCACCCCGCAAATGATGGGATTGTCATAGTTACCTCCCATAGGGGCATATGGGTGTGCAACTATAGCGCCTTTATTTCTCCATGATAATGCGCTGTCAGGTCGTGAAAGCTGGTGGGGGTGGTATATTCGACAGTCAATCCGGGTGCCATCGTAGACAGATGGTATTGTGAAGGTGCATAAAGGCTGCGGTAGTGGATCCATGGTGGTTCAGGTTTTGTATGTAGAGGGTTATTTTGGTGCCTCGATGTTGGATATCCCCAACAGCAGGCAGCCTCGTAGACGCCTGGTGTGGCTGGCATCAGCTAAACATCCAAGTTCTGCGCATGGTCACTCTTCTTGTGATAAAGGCTCAATGGAGAGTCGTTCAGCTAGATGGGCAAGAGGTGTAATAATATATCCTTCAAAATGAGATGGCGAGGTGGTATTACTCACATGTTCATTTTGTTGAGATATAATTATGGATTGTGGCAGAGCTACGAAGCTTAATATTATTTATACACGACGTGCATCACTAATCCATTTGCGCACGAACATGACCAGAAAATTACAACCATTAAACTATTTGATATTATCTGAGGCTCTTCCTTTTTCTGTTGCTTAAAAAGAAAAAGAAAAAGAAAAAAGAAAAAAAAGTGGGATCAGTATAAATATTTAAAACAAATCCTCGCCGGTCGTACCAAAAAAAAAGTTACTATCTATCATACAGCTATAAGGAGAGGGCCAAAAAAAGCACGATATTAACGATTGTCATAATTTACTTAAAAACACTCTCATGACAGTAACCAAGCGGGATCAGGTTCATCGTCCTCCTCAGATCTGCTTGATTGCACGGGGGAATGTGTCGGTGGCGCCATGTTATTTTCTGCTGCAGGTGGAGGTAGTTTATTCGAATCCTCGTTTTTTCTGGAAGCCGCCCCTGATACATCCTCCTGAGGACTCTGGCTAAGTTCCCTTGTTTCGTTGGATGAACCAGCACCACTTATATTGCCATCTTTTATCATCGGGAAAGCCTCCAACAGCAGCCGTTTAGCTTCCTGGAAAGCTTCCAACTCTGCACCAATGCAGCAAATGAGTAAATTCCAATTTTTCTGCTCTGCTAGCTGTAGGCTTGTTTCTAGTTGACTGGCCGTATCGTCTAGTTCATTCAAAATAGTTCGTCCATGCGTAATGGTTGAGTCCCCATTCAAGAGTTCCAGCAGATGCGAGCCTAGCTGCCAGCTCTGCATTTCACGTCGTAACAGTTTCTCAAAGCTGGATATATCTGATACAACTTTTTGCCAGACTCCACCCCCTTCCCTTAATGCCTCGATTTCAATGTCAATTTTTCGTCGTTTGCTCCTCAGTTCGCTTTGCTCTATTACCCATTGCTCTTTCGCCATTTCAAGGGTCCTGCGTTTCGGATTCAAAGCATAGAATGGCGGGAGAGTACCAGATGGAGGTACAAGAGGCCGTATTGGCGGGGATCGCAGATACCTGCTCACTTCTGTTTCGACCAGGGCCAGCGAGGCCTTATATGAGGATAATTGAGCGTCCACGGAATTTTGAATTTGGGAGACCTCGTTAAGAATATGACGATGCCGCGCTTTCATTTGCAGTAGTTTTGACTCCAGGTCTCGAATATCCGTTTCCAGGGTGCGAGCCTCTCTCATTAAATTCTCTGCTCTCAGCGATCCCTCTTTCGTTTGTATTTCTGCTATAGCTTTCCCAAGCCCACTCTGTTTGCTCGAGAAGTTGTCCACCTCTTTCACTGCTGACCTCCTATTTTTCAGCTCAGAGTCAATGAGACGCCGCTCCTCCTCTTTCAGACTGAGTAGTGTATGCATAGTTTTCAGAATTCCGCGTCGAGCACCGCGAAGGCCGATCCCTCTTCTTCACTGGGCTGTCGTACGGGAATGGTGAGAGTATTGCGGGGGCTGCTGCCCAGTTGAGTAGGAGTCGGGGTCAAGCTACCATTAGTAGTGGAACCATCTCCCGCCGACCCGGAGAGGCCTGCAGCCAGTCCGGCGCTTTGGGCATCTAGGAGCGTTTGGAGGTCGCGCTGGAGCTGTCTTGATTGGCGTTCTATGTGCAGGAAAGAATCATAATGACGAACCGCGATATCTGAAGGAACAGGAATAAGCCGTTTCTGGCTGTTGTCGTATGGCAGGAGAGTCGACATATCAGTAATAATAGAACTAGCAAACTGGGAATCAAGTTAACAAGAGCAGGAAGATAGTATTTGTTGTATACGCAAGAAATCAAAATCATGGAGTGTACAAGTTTGTTATCCCATCATTTGTCTCTTTTTCATCACGCTTGCTTCATTACGCCGCATGACACATAGACACACAATCACACAGCGCGGACATGACCGGCAAACTCCAAACAGAAGGTTGGCTTGTGATTGAGGCGCTCAGGCAGCCGCAGCCTTAGCCAAGTGGTCGCTGGTGAGACCCACGTGACCTATAGCTACAGGAACCACGACAGCCTAGGCCGGATTGGTCAGCTTAGACAACTTCCGCAGGCGTCAATACCACGACGTCTACGACTCCTGGAGCTCAACAGCAACAACATCACCACCTCTACAAATCCACCATCCACTGTTTTCCTGTGTTAAGGATTTGTTCCGGATTCTTTTTTTCACTTTTTCGTTCTTTGCTTGTATTGTATCTTTAATTTCAACTTCCCCTTTCCTTCCCGGCCTCAGGTTTCTGAACTCTCGACATTGGCTGTCCCATTAGATCCATTACACATCCGTTTATCAGCACGGCACACTCTCTCTGGCAAATACTCTAGGCAGGGCGTCAGTACACACTATGGTTGGGCTTGTTTCTGCCGCAGGTTTGGTCGGCTTTCTCTCTGAGCCCGACCCCGAGCTGAAAGTCTTCGCCCTCAAATCCTTGGATGCGCAAGTCGACTTACTCTGGACCGAAATTGCTGACTCTATTGACCAAATGTGAGTGCAACATCATATGTCTCATAATATGCACTCTGCTTAGCCCTGATATTGTGGCACTAAATTGGTTATTGGTTTGTAAGATCAATGCTAACGGGGGAAAACATTTGCAGAGAGGCTCTCTATGAAGATGAATCTTTCAAGGAACGCGAGCTGGCGGCTTTGGTTGCCTCCAAGGTATATTATCACCTTCAGGAATACAATGAAAGCATGGTATTTGCACTTGGCGCCGGGAAACTATTAAATTTGGATCATGGTGGAGAGTTTGAGGAGACGATTATATGTACGTTGCAATGTTTTACCCTTTTACTTCTATGTTTAATTGTTGTGTTCTAACAACTGCGCCTGTAGCGAAATGTATTGATACGTTCATCTCAATATCTGCGAGCCCGAAAACTCAGAATGCCAGCCAAGCTGCCAAGCTACTCACCTAAATACTTCATTCCAACCGACTACAAATGGAGCGACGAGCACTTCCGCAGGACTTACCTCGCCCATCACTCCGTTCTCTCAGTCTGCCCTACCCTCTAAATCCCTTCTTTCGCGGCAGGACTCAATTTCGTTAGAAACTGGCGGCGAAAATTTCGGTACAGATGCCAGCGAGCTCCCACTTGTGATCCAGCGCGGCGTTCAGAAACAGCTTCAAACCGTCATCGAAAGGTTATTCGAGCAATGTTTCCGTGAGAAACGATACCGCCAAGTCGTTGGAATTGCTGTTGAAGCAAAGAATCTCGACGTGCTTCGTACGGCTATCTTGCGCGCAAGTGAGGATGAAAAGAAGGAAGATGTAGAATCGTCTAGAAGCGGCGAAGAGCTTATGGAGTATGTGTTAGACATCTGTATGAGTGTTGTACAGGAAAGGGCTTTTCGAAATCAGGTACGTTTGAACCCCATTCAGGTTACCCGGGAAGCATTTCCACTAATATATGATTTTCTCGCTCAGATTCTGAAATTGATCCTCGAGCTGTTAAATGAAATACCCTCTCCAGACTATTTTTCCATCGCCAAATGTGTTGTGTACCTCAATGAGCACTCGATGGCTTCGGATATACTCCACCAGCTTGTTGAAAAAGGAGACCCGCGTTCCCTTTCTGTGGCCTATCAGATTTCCTTCGACTTGTACGATAACAGCACTCAGGAATTCTTGAGAAAGGTTCGACAAGAAATCAGCCAACTTATTCCCGATCCGAACGAAAATGAATCTCAGAATATGGAAGATGACGGCAGCGCAGCCAAGGAGACCGATTCTCTACTCCAAAACCAAGAGGCCTCGGCTGACACTTCAAACACCCGGAGCTTAGGTTCTGGAAGCGACAAGGACAAGCTATCGGAGGATGCCCGGGCGGCTTTCAAATCTATCCGCGATATCATCGATGGCGTTAATTCCATCCAACTGAATTTAGAATTCTTGTACCGAAACAACAAGGCTGATGTTACCATCCTCAACAAAATAAGAGACAGCTTGGAAGCCCGTAACTCTATATTCCATACTGCCGTCACACTATCCAATGCTTTCATGCATGCAGGAACCACCCACGATAAATTCTTCCGTGATAACCTCGAGTGGCTTGGCAAGGCTGTTAACTGGTCCAAGTTCACTGCCACAGCGGCTCTTGGCGTGATACACCGAGGAAACCTAACGCAGGGACAGAAACTCTTAGCACCATATCTTCCCAAAGATAATATTGCCGGAGTTGGGGGATCTGGGTCCGTCTACAGCCAAGGTGGCTCTTTATATGCCTTTGGCTTAATATATGCAAACCACGAAGGCTGGGCAGTGGATTTGATTCGGGAACATTTTACAAAAGCAACGGAGGAAGTAGTCCAGCATGGTGGTGCACTTGGTCTGGGCGTTGCTGGAATGGCTACTGGCGATGAGGGCATATACAATGACCTTAAGGCTGTTTTGGAAACCGACTCTGCTCTTAATGGAGAAGCCGTAGGTCTTGCAATGGGTTTGGTAATGCTTGGGACAGGCAACATGAAAGCCTTGGAGGACATGATCCGGTATGCCCACGATACTCAACATGAGAAGATCATCCGTGGGGTTGCCATGGGAATGGCGCTCATCATGTATGGGCGTCAAGAGGCGGCAGATGAATTGATCAACGGGCTCCTGGGTGATCCTGATCCTACGCTACGTTACGGTGGTATTATGGCTATTGCCCTCGCATATTGTGGCACAGGTAGTAACAAGGCGGTACGACGACTTCTACATGTTGCTGTCAGTGATGTGAGCGATGACGTACGGAGAGTAGCTGTTATGAGTCTTGGGTTCATTCTCTTCCGCAAGCACCAGAGTGTCCCTCGCATGGTGGAACTTCTCTCCGAATCCTATAACCCGCACGTCCGCTATGGTGCTGCTATGGCACTCGGGATATCTTGTGCCGGGACCGGGCTGGACGAAGCTGTGGATCTTCTGGAACCAATGCTAAAAGATCCAACAGATTTTGTCCGACAAGGTGCGCTGATTGCTTTGGCGATGGTGCTAGTACAGCAAAACGAGACAATGAACCCCAAGGTTGGCGCCATACGCAAGACAATGCAGAGGATAATTGGGGACAGACACGAGGATGCCATGGCCAAATTCGGATGTGCACTTGCCCTGGGAATCATTGACGCGGGTGGGCGTAATTGCACTATCAGCCTCCAGACGCAGACTGGCAACCTTAATATGCCTGGAATTGTCGGAATGGCTGTTTTCACACAGTACTGGTACTGGTTCCCGCTTTCGCATTTCCTTTCGTTGAGTTTCACGCCCACGGCTGTCATTGGAGTCGACCAGAAACTGGAAGTTCCCGTTTTCAAGTTCCACAGCAATACACGACCGAGCCTTTTCGATTATCCCCCTGAACAACAAGTTAAGGCGGATGAAGAGCCAGAGAAAGTCAAGACCGCCGTTCTTTCAACCACTGCTCAAGCCAAGCGACGTGCGCAACGGAGAGAAAAGCAGCAGCGTCGGGAAAGTATGGATATCGATCAAACTCCCGCTACTCCCAAGGTATCAACGCAGCATCTCGACAAGATGGATGTGGACGAGAGCGCCGTCAAACCAGAGGAGGAAGGGAAGGACCACGAGCAGGAAGAAACTCCAGCCGAAACGCCAAAACGCAAGGCGGAGAAAGAAAAAGTGGGCTATGAGCTGGAGAATATGTCTCGAGTCCTTCCAGCACAATTGAAATTTCTAACTTTCCCGGACCCACGATATGAACCCGTCAAGCGCGTAAGTCAAAAAAAAAAGAAAAAGAAAAAGAAAATCCCCAATATAACCCTTAAATTAATGCGCTAACATGCTTTACCAATCACCTAGCCTACCGGAGGAGTCGTTGTTGTTCTGGACAAGACGCCATCGGAACCACGTGAAGTCATCGAGCTCCGAGCTAGTAGGGAGACGAAACAGGCAGCAGCCGGAGAGACGATCCAAGATCGAATCAATGCTGCTATGAGCGCGCTGGGGCAGTCTGCTGCTGCCCCTGGCGCAGCTGTCGGGGCGGCAGCAGCGGCTGGTGTTTTGACTGCTGTTGATGAAGATGAAGAGGGAGCCGAAGAAGCGCCAGTGCCTGACGAGTTTGACTACCATTCTGATACCGCGGAAGACTAAATAAAAGGCGATTACAGCGAGTCAGGGAGGCGGGGTTTGGGTAGCAGGGAGCGGATCACCTCGCTGATTATGTACTACTTGATTGTTTGTTCTTTGTTCCCAGTGACCTAGATGGGAGAAAGTGGAAGTAAAAACGAAAAGAAGCGTGTCGTTCGTCTCTTCTCTCCCCACATCCTCCCGGACCTGTTCAAATTTCCCCCCTATGTGTTTTTCCCTCCTTATTTTATTTACTTTGTGTCTTCCAGGGTTGAAAGGTTTCGATAGCCGATTGAACCGCTTCAGAGCTAGTATATCACATGTATTTCTATTACACCTATAAATTTCTACGCTTATCCTAATAACGCGTATTAAAATATATTCATGATTTCATTCTCTGTAGAGATGTATTGATTTGATTTGCTTTTATTATAAAGTACTGTATCTATTTACGCCATCAAAAAACACAACAAATAGTCCATGCTCACCTACATTTCTCTAGTATGAATGGAAAAAAGTTTGAACAAGTTTCATGCCGTGCTACAACCATAAAGGAAACGCAGATACTCCGTACTAATAGTAATTACTACTTGCGGTTTTCACATGTGAGCGTACCAAAATGAATGAGAGCCAGCTATTTTTGGAAGGTGGGCCTCGGTATGTAAATATGTGCGCGGTATGGCCATAGGATCCGTCTACGACGTCCGCATGACGGCTTCACCCAAAACCAGCGCAAGAAAGAAAAGAAAAGCCGAGTTTCAGCCAGCTGGTACTGGAACCAGCCCCGAGTCCCCCTCCAAAGCAACCGCGAGACAACCTTACTGCGTAAGGAGAAACAGGGCACAAGACGGGAGCATGTGACGTAGGATGATGCCAAGCAGCCGCTAGGGAACCTGCTGGTAGGGCTCTGCACGACTACGTAGTAGTACTATCAACCAGGAGGCAAAGACAGCGGGGCAAAGGGGAATGAAATAAGTTTACAGATTGGGATCCATGGATTCTATTTGATGGACAGAGCTTGACATGTGAAAACTGGAGCAATCCATTTTGTGTTGGTAGGATCCAATCGATTCAACAACTTTGCGACAGAAGGAAATGACATGCGCGACAGCCGACAGACCCAAGGGGGTAGTAAGTATTCCAATGACTTCGGAGCTGGAATTGGATCATTTGAAATAGTCCTTGGTTTTGTTTTTGTCTCATACCTAGGTAATATTTTTTTGATGCTTGATCTCCCTCTTTTTTTAACCGTGGATCATCTAAAAGTAAATCTGCCCCAGTTTTCCTTCCAGGATTTCTCTCTCTTCTCCCTCTCCCTCTCCCTATTTCTCTCCCGCGGGGTTTTATTTTCTTTGATATTTTCTGGACCTGTTTTCATTTACTTTTTTTTTGTTTTGATTTGCCTTATATTTTTGTGTACAACTATTATTATCTGGCAGTACTCATATAGAGAGAGCTTGAGAATATGTCTGGAGTCTTTTCGACGGACGCGGTGGCGTCTCACAACAAGGCGGACAACCTCTGGATTATCATTGATGAGGAGGTTTACGATCTTACCAAGTTCCAGGATGAACATCCAGGTGGAAAAAAAAGTATGCGATGACTTATATATGTTTTCGCTTTCGTTTCTCATCCTCAGGCAGTTGGTAAAATGTATGATGCTGACTGTAATCATTAAATTTTTCAGTTCTGCAACGAGTCGCCGGAAAGGATGCTTCGAAACAATTCTGGAAATACCACAACGCCGGCGTTTTGAAAAATACAGTCCCCAGCTCAAGGTTGGATCTTTGGATTCGAAGAAAGCTGCGGCTGCACCTCCAGCACCTCCAGCACCACCATCCCCGCCTGCCACACCTCCAAGGGGCGCTGCTTCCGGCTCCGAAAAGGCCGTCGTACACCAAAGTGCTCCAGCTCCCACTACCCTAGAGCCGTATGGCGATTTAGTCCCCTTTGCGGACCCCGCGTGGTACCAAGGCGTATGTCGTTGTCCATTTTCTCTTCAGATCCAGCCCTTTTAAGATAAGAGCTTTCAACATATGAAAACGCGGCATTTTTTAGCTAACAATTGGTTTCCCCTTTTGGCTTTCAACAGTACAACTCCATGTATTACAACGAGACCCACGCTGCTCTCCGTAAGGAGGTTCGAGAATGGGTAGAGTCCGAGATCGAGCCACATGTCCATGAATGGGACGAGGCGAAGGCCATCCCTGAACATCTATACAAGCAAATGGGCGACAGAGGATATCTTGCCGGGTTGATGGGTGTTGCTTATGACCCCGCCCTTTCAAAGAATCACGTAAAAAGCGTACCACCAGAGAAGTGGGATTTCTTCCATGAATTGATTCTCACCGATGAGCTCTCGCGCGCTGCCAGCGGTGGCCTCGTATGGAACCTGATTGGTGGCTTTGGCATCGGGTGCCCGCCAGTTATCAAATACGGAAAGAAAGAATTGGTCAACCGCATCCTCCCTGGTATCTTGGCTGGAGACAAACGTATCTGTCTGGCCATTACCGAGCCGGACTGTGGAAGCGATGTTTCCAATATTTCCTGCGAAGCTAAATTGACCCCCGATGGAAAGCATTATATTGTCAACGGTGAGAAGAAATGGATTACCAATGGCGTTTGGTCTGACTATTTCACCACCGCTGTGCGGACTGGCGAACCTGGAATGAACGGTATTAGCGTATTGCTAATCGAACGGACCGCTGGTGGGGTCAGCACCCGCAAGATGGATTGTCAAGGTATGTCGACTAGTGGCACCACATATGTCACTTTCGAGGACGTGAAGGTTCCTGTGGAGAACCTGCTTGGCAAGGAGAACCAGGGGTTTAAGGGTAAGTAACCTACCATATCCTTAATACCACCCCCCCCCCCCCCCCTTTCTGAACCCTATTCTCACTCCGCTTTGCTCTTTCAGTCATCATGATGAACTTCAACCACGAACGCATGGGCATTATAATCCAATGCCTCCGCTTCTCGCGGGTCTGCTACGAAGAATCCATCAAATACGCCCACAAGCGCCACACCTTTGGAAAACCCCTAATCGACCACCCGGTGATTCGCATGAAGCTCGCGCACATGGCGCGCCAGATTGAAGCCTCGCACAACTGGCTCGAGAACCTCACCTTCCAATGCGCGTCCATGGATGACACTGAGGCCGCCTTCCGCCTGGGCGGGGCAATTGCGGGCCTGAAAGCACAAGCGACCACTACCTTTGAGTTCTGCGCGCGGGAGGCCAGTCAGATCTTCGGTGGTTTAAGTTATACCCGTGGCGGTCAGGGCGGCAAGGTTGAGCGCTTGTATCGGGATGTGCGCGCGTACGCGATCCCCGGTGGGAGTGAGGAGATTATGTTGGATCTGAGTGTGAGGCAGAGTCTGAAGGTTCATCAGTTCTTTGGGATGAAAATGTAAGAGTTCATGCACCTTGTCTTCTTTCCACGGGTGTTGAACATGTCGTTACCAATTTTCATTTCTCGTACATACATACCCCATTCCACATACATAAAATGTTGTTATTATCGTTATATTTATACTACTTACTACTAGTGTACTATTTTACTACTATTTTGCGAATTTATTTTTATTTTACTTTTTTGTTAGGCTTCGGTACTAGTACTACTAGTTACCTTTTTCTGGTGGAATACTCGTTCGTCAACCTCACTCTTTCTTTGAGTAGTATCAACCATGTAATCATATCCCATGCACGGGGTAGCTGTTGGACGAAATGATTTTGCGTTCAGATACTATTTATACCTCCTTCCATGTACGGAGTACTACGGTCGATAAAATTCAAACATCACGTGACTGAAATACGTCTGCCGCTAAGCGCCGTAAGCGCATCAAACCTCCAAAGGATCTCGCTCAACTTCAGCTCATCTCTATTAGTACTATCCATATCCTCTCACTGATTTCCATTCACGCCAGGTGCTTGTGATGAAAACCGTACACTAATCACTCGATTTTCGTTTTTCCATTCTCATCTACGGAACGCTATTTGACTCTCCGACAGAGACACGAGATACCCAGGTAACGCAGCTGCCACAAGCTTACCAGACCTCAACGTTAGCGCAGAGAGAGCTTTGGAGGTTGTGGTTCGAAATAGGTGGTCGAAGATACTAAGGCCAGAAGTCCGGGCACGAACATAACCGCATTCGCGCCCTTATTGTGTCCAATATTCTGATTGCAGCGACTTGCAACCAGCGGTGAAAAGAAACCGCGACAGAAAGCACAACGAACTCTCTACCAGGGTTTTGCCCAGCTACACAATGTCTAACCCAGTCAGCAAATTCCTCAACGAGGACTTCGGGTCCGAAGAGGAAGATGATGACTTTAACCCCGCTCCTGTCGAGGATTCCGATGACGAGCGACCGAAGAAGCGGGAGGCGACAACCTACAGTGATGTGGCGAGGGATGATAAGCCTGGTGTAGATGGAGAGGACGATGAAGAAAATCAAGAGGAAGATGAACCTCCGCGGAGAAAGGAAAAAGCTGGAGCTAGTGATAATGAAGAAGAGAATTACGGGGACGCTGATGAGAATGACGGGGTCGGGGCTGTTGGTGGTATGGAAGACGCGGAAGAAGAGGAGGAGGCGGATGAGGAGGAGGCGGAGGAAGATGAAGTGGATGATGATGATGATGAAGATGATGATGAAGAGCAAGCTGTTTCGGTGAGTTTAGTTGGGTTTCTTTCTGGTTTATCGTGAATAAATCAAGTTAAAACAATGAGGTTCGATCAGGTTCACTGATGTGTATCAAAATTATTATTATGCTAGGGTCGGCCGCGCAAACGCAGACGACGCAGACTCAATGGTTTTGTTGATATGGAGGCCGAAGTCGATGAGGACGATGATGCTGAAGAAGAGGAGGAGGAAATGGATGACGGATTCGTTGCAGAGCACGCTGACGATCACGACGCTTTACCCATTGGTGCGGTGATTGATGATCGAAGACATCGCGAGCTTGATAGGAAGCGGGATCTGGAGGCAACAATGGATGCTGAGAAACAGGCACAGGCCCTTAAGGAGCGATACGGGCGGAACCGAGCGGCGGCAGCAGACCTTGTTGTTGTCCCTAAGCGATTACTGCTACCTAGCGTTGATGACCCTAGTATATGGGCAGTCAAATGTCGCCCTGGCAAGGAGCGAGAGGCCGTTTTTAATATTATGAAAAGAATCGAGGACCGTCCACCGGGTTCCAGGAGGCCGATTCGGATCATGTCTGCGTTTGAGCGAGGTGGAACTATGAGCGGATATATTTATGTGGAAGCCCGGAAGCAGGCAGATGTCATTGATGCCCTGGAGGATATGTCGAACGTATATACCAAGTCAAAAATGATTTTGATCTCCGTGAAGGAAATGCCCGATCTTCTCAGAGTTACCAAGTCGGAAGAGTTGGTCCCCGGGGGCTGGGTACGCATCAAGCGAGGTAAATATCAGGGCGACCTGGCCCAGCTCGAGGATGTCGAGACGAATGGACTGGACGTTACGGTCAGGCTTGTTCCTCGCCTAGACTACGGGCTGAACGAAGATATGAGCGCTCCAAATGGTGATATGAAACGAAAGAGACCAGGTGTTAATAGTGCCATCGCCCGTCCGCCTCAACGACCCTTCAGCGAAGCAGAGGCTAAGAAAAGCATGCCAAGTTTCTGAGTGCTACTTCCGGACTTGGAGGGAAGACTTGGAATTACCTTGGAGATAACTACGTTGACGGCTTCCTTATCAAAGAAATGAAAGTGCAACATCTCATTACCAAAAATGTCAACCCGCAGCTCGATGAGGTCACCAAGTTCGCCAGAGGGGCCGATGATGGCACGGCGAATCTTGATCTTGCTGCCTTGGCTGCGAGCCTTAAAAATACTACGACTGAAGATTCATATCTTCCTGGGGACACCGTTGAGGTTTTCCAAGGCGAGCAGCAGGGTGTTGTTGGTAAGACGGTATCCACTCGCGGGGATATCGTTTCCATCAAAGTCACACAAGGCGAACTTGAAGGGCAACAGATAGATGTGCCGATCAAAGGGCTCAGGAAACGTTTCCAAGAAGGTGATCACGTTAAAGTCATTGGCGGCAGCCGATTTCGCGACGAGCTGGGCATGGTGGTTCGTATCAAGGATGACCGGGTTACCTTACTCAGCGACATGAGTATGCAGGAAATTACAGTGTTCAGCAAGGATATTCGAGAAGCTGCGGATGCTGGAGTTGATGGGAAGCTTGGCATGTATGATGTTCATGATCTCGTGCAGCTTGAGTATGTTACCCCTCCAATTCCTTGAAACGGAAAGTGATTTTATTAACCTTTTTTTTGCAGCCAAGCAACTGTCGGCTGTATCATCAAGCTTGATAGAGAATCAATGAGAGTCATTGACCAAAACGGATCCGTCCGAAACGTGCTTCCGTCACAAGTCATGAATAAAATCGCACCGCGTCGCAATGCCGTTTCCACAGATCGTAATGGCTCGGAGATCAGATGTGGCGATACAGTCCGTGAAGTAACTGGAGAACAACGAACTGGCACCATTCTACACATCCACCGCTCGTTCCTTTTCCTGAACAATAAAGACGCGGGTGACAACGCAGGCATTATCGTTACGCGAGCCTCTAATGTTACCACGGTAGCGACAAGCGGTGGAAGATTGGCGAGCCGGTCAGCTCCAGATTTCTCAAGGATGAACCCAGCCATCCAGAAAAATGGAATGAATGGCAGCGGGATGCCGCCTCCCAAGTCATTTGGTAGGGATCGAACTATTGGAAAGACTGTCACAATTCGAAAGGGCCCATTCAAAGGTCTGCTTGGTATTGTTAAAGATACGACTGATGCTCAGGCACGGGTTGAGTTGCATTCGAAAAATAAGGTGATCACGGTCGACAAGGATATGCTCTCCATAAAAGAGTACGTAGCTGCTTCCCCTCCAACTAAATTTTGTGCAAAACTGACCTCGCTGTTACAGTCCTATCACTGGCGCTTCTATTGATCTATCCAGATATGGCGGTAGAGGCGGTGGTGGAGCCGGCCGGGGCCGTACTCCTTACGGTGGCTCTGCAGCTCCCCCTGATTGGTCAGGTAGTCGAACGCCTGTGGCTGCAAATGATTCCTCCCGCACTCCTGCATGGCGTTCTTCTTCCTCACGAAGTGAGTATTTTCCCCACTCCATTGTATGCAACCCCTTGTGCTAACATACGCAACAGCACCGGCCTGGAATGCTGCAACAGCAAGCGGCTCTCGCACACCAGCATGGAAAGCAGATGGTTCCCGCACATCCAACCCCTACGACGGCAGCCGAACTGCATATGGCGGCACCACTTTCGGCGGAGGCCGCACCCCAGCTTGGACCTCCGGAACAAAGACACCCTACGACTCGAACTCTGGCTTTGGCGGCTCCTCGAATTCAGGCTTTGATGCATTTGCTGCCGGCTCCCGTACTCCCGCGTATCCTGGCGCTGGTTCGCGTACACCTGCCTGGGCGCCCGGCTCTGCAGCTCCTCCCCCTATTGGACATAGTAGCGGGAGTAAAGGGGGTTATGATGCACCTACTCCTGGTGCTGACTACTCCGCACCCACACCTGGCCCCTATGGTAGTGCCCCGACACCCGGTGTCACTGCTGCAACGCCGCGCGGTTGGGCGGACAATGCTCCAACTCCTGGTGCCATCCACGCGCCAACACCCGATGCTTCGGGATACTCTTCCAAGCGCCCTGGGGAGCTATACGATGCCCCAACTCCTGCTGCCATGTCTATGGGTAGTGGGAGGCCGTATGACGCCCCTACTCCGGCGATGGGGATGGGTATTCCGGCTACGCCTAGTGCGGGCGATGATGGCGGGCCTAGATATGAAGAGGGCACGCCTAGCCCCTGATTGTGATAATGTTGGTAGATGTGAGTTTGGGGTGGGTTTTGTGTTTCCTAACTGTGTGATTATTTGGGTTTGCTTTGTTTCTAATAACTTCTTTCGTTTTGGTTTATGAAGGTGTGTCAGGCGTATCTTCTATCCTACCGCTTTTGACTTCCTCTTTTTTTTTTGTCTACATAGCATGGAACTAAGGGTATACAACGTTTTTTTTTTCTCCTCCAATTCTCTCTTATTTTCCTCTTTATTCCTTAATTTTTCCAGCATTCACAAAAATTTTGCACTGTCATATTTACCCATTCGGTTTCTAGCGCTTGCTGTGTCACCAACAAAAGGGTCAGCTACTTGGGTCATCTGGGTTTCATATGATGATAAGGACAAGAGAAAATTTGATCAAACAAAGTATAGCTTGATTTAGACTGTCTTCATTCTTCATTCTTTCTTCCGCATTGCCTATAATTACGACAAATTTGGTCAGGGCCTTTCGAGCAGCTTCCAAGCTTGCTTCTGTTGATGGAATGTTTGCTCTGTTTGTTCCTCGATCTGATAAATAATAAGCTCAGTTCTCCAAAAGTCAAAGCTCAAGAACAACCGTAGAATACATCTTGAGACACGGCGACAGGCGGATATATTAATAACTGCGGCCGTGTTGAAATCATCCGTAACTTCTATAATTGACATTATTCAAGACCATTTCTAACTTGCCCATCACCTCCAGCTCGTCCTACTGAACAGCTGAACAATCCCTACACCGCCCATCTAGGTAAAACTTTAAGCGTTACGGTGAGTTGTCATCGGTACAGACCAAGCGACTGCGTTCGAAACGTCACTCAAAACAAGCCAGAAATTAAAAGCGTACATCTTACCGTCATTAATTGAACTGAAGGTTCCTCACCAAATACAAATCTAAAGCAATGTCGGACACCGAGACAGGTCCAAGCAAGGAAGCTGTCGCGGAGCGCGAACGTGAAGAACGCGAACGCAGGGCAAAAGAAGAAGCAGAACAAGCTACACTGCCGTACAAGTGGACGCAGACGATTAAAGATGCTGATGTGACGATTCCCGTGGCGGCAAATATCAGAGGAAGGGATTTGCGGGTTGAGTTGAGCAAGACCAAGATCTTTGTCGGCATTAAAGGCGGGGAGACATTCATTGATGTACGCATAGCAAGGAATCCAGTCCCGTTCATATATATGTACATATTCTCACGTGTTTGCTTTTTTTCTGGATTTTGCGTTGATGCAGGGCACCTTCCCACATCCCATCCACGTCGATGAATCGGCCTGGACCCTCGAATCAACATCTCAACCACCCGGCAAAGAAATAGTAATCCACCTTGATAAAGTCAACCAGATGGAGTGGTGGCCGCACATCGTTACATCCGCACCACCCATTGATGTATCGAAGATCACGCCGGAGAATTCAAAGTTAGGAGACTTGGACGGTGCGACGAGGAGCATGGTAGAGAAGATGATGTATGACCAGCGACAAAAGGAGCTGGGAAAGCCGACGAGTGACGAGCAGAAGAAAATGGATATGTTGAAGAAGTTCCAGAAGGATCATCCGGGTGAGTTTTCTTTTTTTTTTTTTTTAATACAGTAAACTTCCCTGCTGCAACAGTTGAGCTGAAATCACTCATAGAACATCCGGTTTCCGGCAAGCAAGTTGTGCTCCATGGCTACCTGGGGAAACGAGTTGACATGGGAAAGAAGATGGTTTTTGTTCGCCTAACAGATCCATCCCTGGCGCATAATGTTCAGATCATAGCCTTTGCGAAGGATAAATCATTTGAGAAGCTGAAGTCCATTGAAGCAAACAGCCCAGTGGTTGTGCAAGGAATAGTACAACAAAAACAAGCTAGCTCAAAGGAAAAGGCAACCAAGGAGGATCAGGAATCCAAGGCTGATGGTATAGAAATTGCTCTGGAGGACATACACTGTCTTAATGAATTTCCCAAGGATATCATCATGACCTCTGATACAGTTTTCCCCGCGGAAAAGAGGCATTTGCAAATCCGAACAGATAGCAAGCTTCGTGATGCACTACTTTTCCGCGCACGAGCTAGAAATGTCTTACGTCAAAATTACGGGAAAAAAAGGAAAATAGGTATGATATCAAAAACTGATCTGATGTTTTCGTACTGGATTGTTTGTATTGTTCAAGAGAGCCGCCAGAGGATGGATGAGAGAGAGAGGTGGGTTGGCACGACCACCTTCCGCCATGAAAGCCTCGGACGTATCCAGAGGCACATCTTAGTCCGCGGGGGTACACGGCTCGAATACCTCGTATATAGTTTGATATTTCAAGGTAGCTTTGAGCTCGGAGAGCAAGCCTGATATGCTGGCACGGTCGCCGGGCAGGAAGCATTACGGGTGTCGAGCACAGCCAATTAAAGCCCAAAAGAAAATCGATAAATCTAACTGCACATTGGCCCTAGATGACTCTCAAACTGGCAGAGGTGGAGAGTGTTGGCGCAATCGCATCCCTTTACACAGTTGATAGTACCTACTAAGCATTTGAGGGTCGTCGAATTGGTTTTTGATTTTAGTTCCCCCTGCGAGCTGTTTGACAGATGAGCAAACATAGTTCTCACTCGCTCTGCCAAGACCCCACAGCATAAAAAAAATCTCCAGCAAACTTCGAGCTTCTTCTTTCTCTTCTTCTCCTTTCCTTCTCCATCCTTCCAAGTTTTGAAACAAGTGAGTCTCCCAAATACCCAAAGATTTTACACAAACATATAAATGCTAATATATATATATCTCTTTCGTGGCAGATGATGAAAGCCTAGCGTGTACCATATGAACAATGTACTCCCCTCCCCTCTGGTCAGCGTAGCTCTCCATCTTCGGGGCGGCTTAAGTGGCTTACTGATTGGGGGTTGGATGGGGAGATGATATAAGCGTTCGGCACATCCACCTTGTTACTTTGCGGACGCGATGAAAAGGCATCTCTGATCAACAATTCTTGGAAGGTGTTTGTTTTCTCTCTTAGCTACTCCCTGTTTTTGATACTTAGGTTTTGCTGAGTACAGGAAGCTCTTCCTCTGCCCCTTTGCTCTATAGCCATATTTTGCCAGTAGCCCCTTGGCTTTTTGTTTGATATGAATACATGAGTAGATAGACTTAATGAGACCTCATTATCCCCGTCAAATGTCTGCATCAAAAGAAAATATTTTATGTAATCGGGCGCTCAGCATTATATTGAGCAACGTCGAACAGAGGGCCGGCAAGCTGGTGTCTCGCGCAATATGTCCCCTACACCATATGTCATCAGGTTCACAGAAATGTCTGTTAAATAAACATGATAGAACTCTACATGTTGAGATTCCCAAGGTCTAAACTGAATCGGGTTTGAAGTGTTCGGCTGAATGCCTTCGCTCTAGCTAGAAAAGAGATTACATGTAGGCCATTGTTTTTGCATATATCATTTATGTACTAGTAACACATTATTTTCAGAGAAGAAAAAGGGCCTCCCGCTTGAAAGGTCACAGCTTGATTGATTCAAGTCCCCTTAGTCAACACATCACTGCTCATTCCAGGTAGATTTTCTCGCAATCATATACTCCCGACCTTTAATAGATTTGTAGATTCCCCAGAGTCCTCCCAGAGGGCGAATGGATTTGATCCAACGACTCCAAGATTCCCTGATCTCTTTCCTTCCAGCTTCCACATCAACCGCAACTTTATCATACACGCTCGGTAGCGACTGAGCATGATACTTCTCTCTCAAATTATCGTACCATTTCTTATCGAACTGTTGCCAGAATTCTTCTTCCGTGTAGTAGGTGTGGGCATAGAGCCACTTCATTCCCCCGAATTTATGAAGCAGCTGCTGCTCTAGTTCTCTGTTTTTAGAGATAAATTCCTCATAGTTTGCAGGTCCAAAGCCCCAAAGTCCAATATTTAACATGTTTTTAGGGCGGGATCCTTCCATTTGGTCCGAATGCGGGTGCATTGTGGGCTGTGGAGATTGCTTTAGCGGGCACAGCCATAAGGGGAAAATCCCAAAGGATTCGCTAGTGTAGTCAATGAAAGCTTCTGCGGTCGAGTATGGCAAGGCCAAGTCCTGGACGATATATCGACTCGATTCTGAGCTGGCATGGAGAGCCCGGTAAAGCATACGAGTGTGGAGGAAGTCATCTAGGAACCAGCGTGTCAACTTGTTGAAGGGAAATTTGAAATAATCAAAAGCGGAAGTGCCAACCCAAAATCCGCCGCGGTCGTACCGGAAAAGATATTCCGCCAGGGGTATGTATTCGGTCACTGGCGAGGTGGCGTGCTGGGTCTTGTCCTTCACATGTAGATAATACCACGGATCTGTCGTGCGGCTGAAGGTTTGGGCCTGGAGGTCTGTAGGCTTCTCATTTGTCATTTCACCGGTCACGATCACACCATGATCTTTGGAGAAGAGAATGCCATCAACATAATCGTTGACAGGGTTATGGGTTTCCTTCTCGACGAGGTTTATTGCGTCGGCAACGTTTCTTGTAGGATGATACGTTGCTTTAATGTACTTCGTTGCCGGGATCAGTTGAAGCTCTAGAAGGGTTGTAATTCCAAGCGTCCCGACAGCACCGGCAGCGCCACGGAACAGGTCTGCATTTTCCGTCTCTGAGGCAGTTGTGATATCTCCATTCGCTAAGACCATCTCAATAGAATTGGCCGTGCGGTCGAAGAACCCATGTTTGAAAGAGCTGCTCTCGCCTGCTGTGCCAGCATATCCTCCGCCAGCGGTGATACCAGGGAATTCCATGACAACCGGAGGCACCAATCCAAACGGCAAAGTGGCTTCCACCAGGCGATCCATGGGCACGTTTGGCTCAACCAGGGCAATTTGCCTCTCCACATCGACCTTCAGAACATTAGACAGGCCACTTATGTCTACGACTTGCTTATGGCGCCGTGGCCGAGTGCTGTTTGTCGAGCCATGTTGGACCCGGAAAGCCTCACCCTTTTGATAGAACTGACGGACCGAATCCGCTATTTTTTCAACTGACCGGTTGTGCTGGTCTATTGGCAAACTGGAGTAGGCTCTTATCGATCGCAGCCCAGAGGGAGAGGCCCGCTTGCAGAATAGAAACAATGGTACAGCAGTAAAGCTACCGCTAAGATTCAACGAGGCTGAATAGAAACATAGCTGGGGGACAGATGCTACTCTGACTGAGCAGCGTGAAATCATTTGTCCCAATTGAGGAAGGGTGAAAGGGATATTAGGAAAATATTAAAAGAGGAGGAGGATAGGTTCTCCAGACCTAAACCGAATTCCCCACTGTCATACTGTACTACTAGGTAGTACTGTTTAACAATCAATTTGGTCGTCAATTGAAATTCAACATCAACCGGAATTTTTATACAAAAAAAAATTATTTATTATATTTAGGCCCCGGTCAGGTGACTCCGTGCTTCTTTTTCGCGGTTTCCTTCCAGCTTGAAACACTTTGATTTCAAGTATAGCACAGTACATACATAGTAGTACATACATGAATGACAGACAACTATTATCGAAGTGGATAATGAAATCAGTCAGTTTTGTAAAATACAGGCCCTCGAAAATTTGGGATGTTGATCGATCTTTTTACTTTTCCCGACTTCGAAGGGCAGCAGCCGTAAGGCGCGTTGGCATCCAGCAACTTGCTACTACCACATCACACTGCTGCTGAAACGAATGGAACTATGCGCCGCTTTTTGGATGATTCCCGCCAGTTTCGCAAGGAAGTTTCAAAAAAAAGGGGAATAGATGCCGCTGGTTAGGTACTAGTAGTAAATGAAAAACTACACTCATGCTGCCGGTTTTGAGCGGACTAACACAAACAAGTGGCAGATACTATGGACTGCGCTGAAGCCGGCTTGTTGACTCCACTGGAAAGAGTTGGCTGTGAACTGCAGGGGTTGGGGGAGGGGGAGGGGTTGTTGTTGAACACTTCCCGGTCTGCGAACAGGTTCATCCTACCTCTGTTGCTCTCTCTCTCTTTCCCCCCCCCTCTCTTTCTCTGAGGTGTGGAACTACTTGGTGCGGATTAGCCCTGACTGAAAAAAAATAAGATAGAAAAAAATAAAAAAAATCCCGCCCTTTGGCAACGCGCGGCAGGATTACAGACTTCCCCGCACTTAAAAAAGGATGCCCCACGACCAGGCGAGTCATCAGATACATGATCCAGGTGGAAGTGGACACTACAATTATTAAGAATACGAGATCTTCCACTTCCAAGACTACGATTAGCTACCTATTAATCACTTGCCGAAATAGCCTTGCAAAAAGTAAGAACTAAATACTGCAACTGCCGGCTTCGCTTTGTTCTGGTGTGGGACTAGATCCCTTCGCTGCATCCATATGTAAGTGACTCGGTCTTCTTGAAGTATAAAGCAAGTTTTTGTATAATATCTCAGAGCATTTCTTTCACATCATTTATCAGAAGGGGCTTCCTCATTTTTCTACGTAATTTCATTCTATTCAGCCCCCCCCTAAACTTCAAACGAACATTTTTTTGGGCCAGTCACTGGACACCAGCCATGCCCACCTCCGCTGCTGATAACAGGGCTCTTCGACTCCGCAAACTCCACGTCCCTGGCACTCCTCTTGTCCTTGCCAACATTCATGACCCTCCCACAGCAGAGTTCGTTGCCTCGAACCCTTTGTGTCCGGCCTTAGCAACTGCGAGTTACTCCGTCGCAATCGTTCATGGCCTCGAAGATGATGCGCTAGATTTGGACACCAACTTGGCTGCCGTCAAGCGTATTATCCCCGTTGCGCTTAAGCACAACAAACCCATCAGCATCGACCTACAGGATGGCTATGGAGCGCGACTGGAGGAGGCCGTTGAGGCCATCGTTGAGGCCGGTGCTTCTGGGTGTAATCTTGAGGATCACGACAACGAAACAGGCCAGCTCTTTCCTTTTGAAATTGCCCTGGATCGGGTCCGTCGGGTTCTTGCCACAGCATCGAAAGCGGGTGTTCCAAATTTCGCGCTGAATGCGCGCACTGATGCCATCCTTTTGAACAATGATGTTGACGAAGCAATTCGGCGGGGTAAGGCGTTCCTGGATGCTGGTGCCACGACGGTGTTTGTCTGGGGTGGCCAGAAACGTGGTGGGTTGACCAAGGATGAGGTGGTCAGGATTTCCACCGAGCTGGGCGGGCGCATTAACGTCATTGCTTGGCCGCATGGGTTAAGTGTGCAGGAGTTGGCGGATATTGGGGTGGCAAGGATTAGTGTTGGCCCCAGGTTGTGGAGAAGTGCAAATGCAGGGTTTGAAAAAGCTGCGAATGATTTGCTTGGTGAATATGAGGCTATGAGGGCGACCCGGAGATAGGAGACCTTTTAAGAAGGTCGTCCCATGTATGGCGACCTAGAGGCGTAGCGATATCGAGGCATATGCGATTTATTGTTTAGGATTCCTCAGCTGTGAATTGATATATCTAAGCCGGTATTATTTATTACAGAGTATCTTATATTAGATTTCCCCTTCGCGCCCAGGTGCAAATGCACAACTCATATCTCTCTTACACGCGACACACTGCACACATCTCAAAGAGAGGGGATGGATATCCGTTCAGGGGCCTCCCCTCCAACTGTACCTGGTCAAATCACCCTAATCAAGATAAATCGCCTACCATAACTCGGAGGATTGGTGCCTAGTGTTTTCTGAAATGTGAAATATGTGAGTTGTGTTACAATATGAGCGGCGTCTGTATGCTAGATAGGGTGCCAAAAGTTGAGTCATGGTGCCAAAATGCGTTCCGGAAATTGAAAACATGATCGACTTTGGCAGAAAGGGTTCCAACTCTATCCGCCGAGCCGTGATCATGAGAGGCATTATTAACGAGCGCTTAAAATATACTTCCCCCTTTAGTCACGTCAACCGCACTTGCCTGGCCATTCTGTCTTTGATCAGCCGGTTCCTGCAAACTGGCATGACTTCCCTGCTGGGGGGAACCTCGTCGTGCCCATTCAGGCGGGGCGGCTGAGGTCTGATTTCGTTGATCCTGTGTCCATGGATCACTCCGGACAATAGTCTCTTGGACGACCGTTATTTCTTTCTGAGGTGCATTCGTCCCTGGGCTGAGAATGTGCTCGTCACTACTCCAAGCATTGGTGCCAGGAAGGGAGAGTGGATGGTGGGCCTTCTTGCGCCCCTCTCGAGCAGAGCTTTGTTTGTTACTCGAGAGTCCATAGGACATTGAATGCCGATCGCCGGAAGAGAAGAGGATATTGAGCTTGGTGCTGCGCACTACCGTTATAACCAGGGGGTGGATTATCGGGATGTTGGAAACTGCAATTGCAACGAAGGTTTCACGACATGCCCATCTACTACCGGACACGGCGCCTTCAGGGCCAGACTGAGAAGGTACAAAAAAGTAGGTTAGATCACGCAGTTGCTTTACGTTGTGGGTCCGTTTTCATTTCCTCGTTTACCCCCCCTCTTCTTCATTTTCCGTTTCCCCTCCTTTATATCTAGTGGACTCACCGAAAGAATCGTCACGGCACGTATAATTGCTGCTACCATACCGAAAGTAGCTCCGCTAAATAATGTCATCAATGTGATCTTTTTGCGCAAACTGATGTTTACCTTCCATAGTAGCTATTAATATAAATAGTTAGAGAAGCTGGATCAAAGGGCCTGCTGGTGCGGAAAGGAAAATAGTTAGAGAGTATATCTGGGCTTACTGGTAGCGGAATAGAAAGCAGGTAAAAGTCTGTGAGAACATTTGGGATGACTACAATGAGCACTGCAATCTTGGAAATCGTTGGTTGACAAGTATCTGCCATATATAACGTTAACAACTTATTCATCTCAAGCCTTTTTGCAACATGAAAAACTCACTGCCGGGGTCAGGGTGAATTTGCCAATATCGTTCGATTGGTCGGCACGGGAGGACAAGGCATAAAGCAACCATAATGTATGTCAACCCCAGGATCACATACGAAATGCGCACACGGTTCGGTAGATCCATTCATCCACTCCTAGACGCCATTGCACGGTTAGCATCACCATCGCCCTCTGCTGTACTGCTCCGTCTAGCATCAATAATGGAAGCCACTTACGTTAACCTGGAATAGAAGATTGTCACACAGAATTTCACTAGCCACAAAATGAGAGCATAAAAGGACCAGCCTATAACTTGAATCTTAGATCCTGCGACTCTTTTAGAAAATTCAACCGAACTAGGGTCTAGGGTGCCCGCTCCTCTGGCGTCATATAACTGTTCGTGAGGCCATCGTATGACGCAACGACGATATGTGCAGCTACTGTTTCCAGTGTATAAAAACAAGCTAGTATCGAGAAACAAATGGTTAGGGTGTCACTCCAGTGCGTTCATCCTCGCGTGGTCAGATTCTATTCTCAAATGGACGGAAAAGATCATGATAACTCACTCCCGCCAGTGGCATCAGATAATCATCAAGCTGGAAATTTGAAGGCCCAACAATGGACCATCGCGCATATATACGCACGAGAATGAATGCGATGCCAAGGGCAAGAAGACTGAATCATTCAATGTCCGCGCCCATTTTAAAATTTTGCTAATAGCACGCCCCACGAAACAGCTCTCCCGCAAAAACTTGACAAGAACTGCCGGGGACCTTATATAAATTGACGAAAGTGCTGTCCTTGGGCCGTGGCATTCAGGTGTATTTGAATGAGAGAGAAGTTCGCTGATCTCTTTTCCTGGCTTTTGGCATGGACATAGGAGAGTTTCCATGATCCTCACACTAAATTGGTGCCTCTCCTCTGGGGTTACTCCGTAAGAGACTTGGAATTACAGAGTTCATTGCAATTCTTGATCAACCAAGGTTGAAACAAACCCCCTCAAGGGGTACCTTGAAGAGAGCATTTGATGGCTCGCAAAATTGCCAACAAAAAGCAACGAGTATACGAACGAGAAATTTATCTCCGAGCCGTCTGCCATGATCAAAACCAAACCGATCGTCAGTTCTCGGCCTTCTGATCCCTTCGCGGAGCCGGGGTAAAGCTTGACAGTAGTACCCCATATTGGTAATAGTAATAAGGCAGGCGAACCTATGATCAGGGCGGGACAAAATTTCCAACCACTGGTAGTTACCAGGCATTTTCTTTAATATTAATATATATCAGGTGTAGACAGACCAGCACCAAGGGTTTTTCAAGGCTTGATAGCTCTCTCCTGTACTCCGTGATAGCATATTTATATGGCATCGATAGTACGGCGTACCTCTCTTTTAATGGGCTCAGGCGTGAGCTTTCGTGAAGGAGATTTCCTTCACCGGTCTGAAGACTAGTAGTCTATCATCCAATCTGAAAAGTGCCAGACTTACTGAACAATAGTGCCCCGTATGAGATTTTTGGTAAGGGCTTTCGTGGAACGGCTTGGCTAATAGCGTTGTTCACCCCTCGCTTCGCAAATTAGTGTTGGCCAACAAATAATAATAACATCCTTCGCCCTTCGGTATGGAGTATTACTGATTGTTATCGCCTAGGATATAAAATAGTTTCATCGCAGGTGGCTTTTAGTGCCTGCGGTTAGGTTTGGATGAGGTGCAGACGAGCGCTCATCAGGTTGACAAGCGCCATGGCACTTTAAAGTTAGGGCTAACAGCGGCTGAGCTGGAGTTATTTGGTATTACTCGCAGCCCTCACCCACTATCTTCAATAGGGGTGGTAACCACCGTTTTGTTAAATATCACCGATTTCTCAATTCTCGCTTTTTTTTCTTTCAAATATCATGATTATAGGCCACACAAGATGATTGAAAGTTCCAAAGTTGTTAAAAAACATGTTGAAGCCACCATAGATTCTGATATAAGATTTTCTAGACTCTCTTGCACTGCTCTTGCTCACCAATTCAATGTTTTATACACTCATCATCAATATATAAAGAAGACTGAAATGCAGCAAGAATCATAGATTTAAATTTTAGATAACTCCATCACGCAG
>LGUA01000629.1:0-12981 GCA_001660665.1 Emergomyces africanus | reverse complement strand
GTTTCAAACCCTACAACGAATATAAACGGGAATAGGAATAAAACGTACGCAATTTTGGGGCCCTTCCCGAGATCTCGACTGGGGACATTTACATATATATATATATACCAAATCTACTCTCGATCTACCATGTTAAATTACTAACCTCGAACTTAATAGAAAAAAGGAGGGAGCGCAAAGAAACAAATAGCTCAGCTTCAGGCACAGGCCCAATCAAACAAGAACGCCGACGAGAAAAAAAAGGAAGCCCAACGGCTCCAACGCGAGAAGGATAAGGCTGCTGCTGAGCAGGCCAAGCGGGAAGCTGCAGAACTCTTCAAGCCTGTCCAAGTCCAAAAAGTCCCATTTGGGGTCGACCCTAAAACAGTCCTCTGCGTCTTCTTCAAGAAGGGAACCTGTGAGAAGGGCAAACGATGCAAGTTCAGCCACGACCCAGCTGTGGAGCGAAAAGCACAGAAAAAGGATCTATATTCCGATAGCAGAGATGCGGAGGAGGACAAGAAAAAGGACTTGATGGACAACTGGGACGAGGAGAAGTTGCGGAGCGTCGTTTTGAGCAAACATGGTAACCCAAAGACGACGACGGAAAAAGTCTGCAAATACTTCATCGAAGCGGTGGAGAATCAGAAATATGGCTGGTTCTGGGTGTGTCCGAATGGCGGTGATAAGTGCATGTACAAACACAGTCTGCCTCCCGGGTAAGTTCCTGCTCCTTTTCTTACTCAATTTGTGTATCTCAATTGTCTAACTCGCGCAACAGGTTCGTCCTTAAAACCAAAGAGCAAAGAGCGGCGGAAAAGGCTCTAATGGACAAATCCCCCTTGAAAACCCTTACCCTCGAAGATTTCCTCGAGTCTGAACGTCATAAACTCACAGGCAACCTCACCCCGGTCACCCCGGAAACATTCGCCAAGTGGAAACAAAGCCGTCTCGACAAGAAAGCCGCAGAGGAAGAGGCCCGCAAAGCGAAGGATGCTAGCGGCCGTGCAATGTTCGAAAGCGGGGATTGGAACGCCTCCGAAGACGAGAGTGAGGATGACGATGATGACTACGATAACGACGGAGAGGAATGGAATATGGAAACATTGCGCAAGGAGACCGAACGGCTACGAGAACAATCGGAGAAGGAACGAATTGCACAACTCCAGGGAACTTCCTCTGCGGATCTTACCAACGGGGTTGGTTTAGAAGCCCGACCAACTCCGGTAGATGGAGCTGGATAAAAAGTATACATATCTATAACCAATGCACATTCTAGGCATCTATTTCCTACCAAAGGGGAAAAGGAATTTTCCGTGACAACTACGTTGTTCGAAATTAATATCAGCCTCCAGTCATTTCATATGATGTAGGTTCTTGTGTGTTGCGTCCTTGCCCGCCGCCACCCATAAAAATTTGCGGGCGGTAGACCCAGGTTCAACAATTCAGGGGCACTGATGCACTCTGTTTAATGAGCCCGAAGATCTCCAGTAATTATTTACTTGGTTTTGGTTTCAATTTTGATCTTTGATTTTTCATGATAAAGAATGTTAGATGTGATATTAGCGTGGATTAACGGGGTTATTATTCTATACATTTGCTTTCTTTTCTTTTACTGTTTGTTCGTTCGATCTTCCTTTCAGTCTCTTGTTCTCAAAAAAAGAAACATATAAAATACCTACCTTAGAGTAGGAAAACGGGCACATGCAACGTAGCAAGCCTGCCCAGTTCCCACGCATACACATCTTAGAAATGCACTCACTTCTAATCATATTAGATCATTCTTTTCCTTGTTCCGTTGTTTGTGCTTATCGCAGCCACTCTTTTACTTTTATTTCCAGTGTCTAGTTTTCGCGGATGTTTCCCATGAAAATTGCTATGCCATATTCTAACTACGGATTTCATGGAGGGTTTTCAACTTTTATATCCAGGAGAAAGATACAAGGCACGCTTCAGGTCAGTGTCATAGCAAACTTCGCTGCAGATGGCAGTAATTATGTCTATCAATCACATCAAATGTGTATTGTATTGCAATCGCAACATCGGATTATTTGGGGAAATGGACGTCTGATAAATATACACTATGGAATGCTTGGTCTAATGGATATTACTGCGCTGAACAGCCCTTGTCTTGTACATTCAACCGGGCTTCCATTCAGAATTTCAAAGAATGTCCATGAAATTTTTGAACGGGCTTTGAGGGACTCATATTATGACATGCCTTTGTTTGGTTACCTCGCGATAAGGTGCATACTAAAGTATAGAATGCTCTGGTGTGTGTTCTAAATACTATACAGCAACGGGGTACAAAAGAGAATGTGCTAGCTTTCAGACAATGCTCGCCTTTGCTGGAACTATTCCTTTTGTATTCTTTTACTCTCTCATTCACCTACCATCCCGTTCACCCAGACTATCCAATAAAAAATTCCAAATCGCCAGGGGTCTATTACCGGAATAATCCTCATATTCCTACCATTTCCTTGCCTACATGAGACACACATTCAAGGTCAGGGTCTCCTTTATAATCTTTTCAAACAATGAGCGGGACAAATTCTTGTTCGCGAGGCTCAGAGAAAAGTAATTACTGGCGTCCAACGCTTCTGCTAGTGGAGTTGTTTCTTTGATAACTGAGTGCAAAACCTTCTCTTCTACTGTCTGCTCTCGACTACTCCTTGGGCCTTCTATTCCCTATCAAATCTACACACGCTTTGGGAGGCAATATCTGAACCGTATCACCTTGAAATGCTCTGGGATATAATGCCACCCTGACTTATGTCCACTCGAGCTTCCGACAAAAGCCTTACTCCTATACGATTCAATCGTGCCACTCAAATACAACTTTGAGTGCCTGGTTTTAAGAAACTTGCACATTTCGAAGTAATAAGAAAACTTTTGTATATTGCTGCCCTCCATATTTCACGCTTGTTAGACATGGATATCAGCCCCCGAAATCCTCCCCCTGATTCGGGTAGCTTATACGAAGAAACAAATCCAGTCCTCAGAAGTTCCTTTACCTACGAGATGTTCCCAAGATCAACCCCTGGTGAGCATAATGCAATTTTCTATCTGAACCGAAAAGAAAAAAGAGAAATATTCAAATTTTGTACCTTGTAATAACGATTATATAGACACCGGAACTAAGAGATCCAACGATAGCAACGATCCAGTTACTGATTCCGATCCCGAGTACAATCTACATGATGAGTCCGGTTGGAGTCGGCCTCCTGCCCATCGTTCCGGGCGTATTTCAGAGCCCCTGGATAGTGTTGAACTAGGTGTTACTCACAGTTCCCATAATCACACAGCCTCAGCATTCGTGTATACGCAGCCACTACCACCACCTCGTCGATTCTGTGCTACTGATTCTGGGTCCCCAGTTCACCCACCGTGGGCCTGTAAAAAAGGTCGTGGCTCACTAACTCCTGAACATAAACGGCACCGACATCTAAACTACTGGGGCTTCGAAATTTACACGGATCCAAACTTTGATGCTGAAGCAGAAGCAGACGAACTGTCTAAGATTCCCAGCAAGCAACAACAACTACCGCCCACCGGCTTACTCCTCATAGACGAAAATAATAAACTGAACCCTCACCTTGGAACTAACGATGACGGAAAGGATAGAGAGAACAACAAAGAGAACATTCCCCCGGAAACCCCCGCCATACCACTTCGAGAGGGAGGGCCACGATTACGCAGACGTAACAGACATCGGCAACCACTGGGGTTTCTCAACCCCTCTGATTTTTATCCTGTCGATGCAAGCATGTATCCTCAGTTCTCGGGGAAAGGAATCAAGGCGGTAACCAGGAATTTGCAAATTAATGGCGATGATGGAGATGTGTTTTTGGGCAGTTCTGGAGGTAGAGGGGTAAACTGGGATCAGTTACGGTGTTCGACGTTTTAGAAGTGAGGGTTTTGCTCTTTTTTCTTTTCTTTTTTTTTTTATCTTCTGCTGTTCTATTTCCATTTCTAGATTCTGTAATTAACTACCGGCCTATCCATATTTCCCTCCTCTGCCCTTTCAAGTCATACAAGTCAACCACCTACCAAACAATAACAGGCTTGACCACAGTACCATTAACCATCTCCCCCAACGCCCGTTGAAACTCCTCTGCGTCAAACACCTTGACTAATTTCTCCAGTGGTAGTTTTCCTTCCCTGTACCATTGTATCATCTGTGGTATGTATTCCCTAGACACCGTATCTCCCTCAATGGTTCCCGTAATGCTTTTCCCACTTATCATCAAGGGGCCAAGCGACAAGCTTAATGCTGTCCCGGGTGCTGGACTTCCAATCTGGATATAATGGCCGCGGGGTGCCGTGAATGCTACTCCAGCTTCTAT
Organism: Emergomyces africanus; assembly: GCA_001660665.1. Classification (NCBI taxonomy): domain Eukaryota; kingdom Fungi; phylum Ascomycota; class Eurotiomycetes; order Onygenales; family Ajellomycetaceae; genus Emergomyces; species Emergomyces africanus. The sequence continues at coordinate 8,656 of LGUA01000629.1, read as the reverse complement.
AAGCGGCATGACCCCGGTCGTGTCGACTGTGATGCTTGTTCCAAGACTTCCGTCTGTCATGCCACACACGGCTTGTTTGACCTTCTCCATGTCCCCATCCATTGCTGCCGTGTTGATGACATGCGTCGCGCCAAGCTCCTTCGCCAGCTCCGTGCGACTGGCAATCTTATCAATGCCAATAATGACTTTACAGCGCCTAACCTTCGCCGCCATGATTGCACTGAGGCCCACCCCCCCAAGGCCGATGATAGCAACGGTATCGTTAGGCCCCGCATTGGCGACATTTGTGATAGTTCCGCACCCAGTCTGCACGCCGCAGCCCAGCGGCGCGAAGAGCTTAAGCTCCTCTGTAGATCTTACAATACCTCCCATGTTTACAACTGAGCTCTCCGCCGCAATTGTGAGGCTGGCAAAGCTGGACTGGCCAAAGAATGAGCCGCGTATGGACGGCTCTTGTTTACCTGAAGAACCTGGCTCAGCATGAGAACAGAAATCCTTCGATCCGGCGAAGTTGAGTTCACTGAATCGGGTACAATGGGCCGGATGCGCAGTTGTACATAGATGACATATTCCACATGATGCGAATGAGAGAAGAACGGGATCTCCAGGCTTTGCGACCGTAACATCGCTGCCAATGGCTTCTACGTATCCAGCCCCTGATTCACAATCAAGGTGCGTCAGGTCCACTGCAGCGATCCCAATATCCGCACACAGGCAACCCCAAGAATAATTATTTACATACCTTCATGGCCCAAGATCTGGGGATACCCACCAAAAACCTGAGCCAACTCTGCCATATGCAAATCCGTATGGCAGATCCCCGCGGCAACAACTCTCACGAGCAGCTCGGTTTTCCCCAGGGCACGGAGTGATACCTGCTCGATCTGCCATGGATTTGATTTCGCAGGGCCCCGGGCCACGATGGCGCGCGGGTTGGTTGTTGGGGACGCCATATCCGCTCTTCTTTCTCTCTCGTACAGGTGCCGCTGAAGGTAGGATGAACTTGAAGCCTCGCGGGAGGGACGAAGGTGGGGGGGGGGGACTTCGTGACTAACACAACTAGAATAACTACTACCCCGTAGAGTACTAGACAGAGATATTTGAAAGCAGACAGCAGCTTGATGTTGCTGCTTTTGGCCGAGCTTAAATATTCCCCAGCCTCAGGCAGAAAAAGCTGGGTTATGGAATACTAATTAAGCTGGTACTAAATATATAAAATGTAGCAGTTCATTCCCAGAACAAGCGGGGTCTTCACACCACAGACCCTACGCAGTAAGTCTTTATATTTCCTTCTCAGCTACGTTTCACACTCTCAAAAGAGGAGAGTGGAATGACGGATAGCTTTTGTTCAAGAAGTACTCCGTAGAAGACATAAGAATCATGGCTACTAGTGTGCAGGATGCACGCCATATCAGAGGTAACTGAGTCACTCCGCCAGACGACCTGATTATTTTTGAAGTCCGTTGTCCGGCAAAAGACGACTACAGACGAGCATCTCCGCAAAAAATGCATTCAATCTGGGTTACCTGGGTCAATCCCTCGGTACTAGGTAGTAGTGAATCCCTAACTGGCGGCCTCAAGAATAGTAAGTACTACTACTACTACTACTACTATCCAAACTTCCTCCTCCGCTCCAGCTATCTCGGTTGTTGGAGTGAGGGGAATATCCACTTCAAGTTCTTGGCAACTTCGATTAAATATCAGCCCGTAGGGGATAGTTGTAAGACTGTCGATATTTATCTGACATCAAGGGCGTCGTTCAGCTGGAACAGTTCAAATGATGATTTGACGAATGGACACACATTAACGGCAATTTTTTCCTCCATCTTCTTCATTGTTTTATCTTGTTTTTATTTATTTTTCTATTTTTACTGCCACATTAGGGCAAATTGGCCGAGGGGGTTTCGGCATGGCTTATTTCTGTGCTGTTAGTGAGATCTGACGATGCAATTTGATTTTTTTGCTTGATAAAAAAGGAATCAGGTAGAAGCTCGCATCTAGAACCTATGTCCAACCTCCATCGCAGATCCTTGTGAGCTTGTGGGAGACTGGATTGTTCGAATCAAGTCCTGTTAACACACTCAAGATAAACCAAATTGCAAGTTAAATAATTGAGTTAGTTGATAAAAGTTAAATAAAAAACTATCTAAATAAATTGCCCGAAAACGGTTGGCAATTGAGCGCCCTCCAGTCAATATCCCTATGTCTTGTTCGTACAAGTCACTGGTGGACAGAAGAAACATTTGAAGCTTACGCAGTAGAAGTAACTGTAGGCTACTTGAGGCAAAAGAGCTCTCTCCCTCCAGTGCCACACTGGTAGAAGAAGGGACGAACCACCTAAGCCAGGCCAGGCCCTCCAACAGTAAACATGGGTGTTAGTACGGAGTATTGGAGCGTTAAGGGGGGGGATGGATAATTTACACCTGCTACGGTACCGGCCAAGAGCCCCCTATTTTTATAATAAGTTTAGCGCATACACAGCTGTACAACTGAAAATAACTAGTGTCTCAATGTACTCCGTAGACAGGATGAGTATTATATTTGAGAGATCTGACTCTTAGGAATAGTGAAGAGTGACATGATTTGACGGTGCAGGCAAATGAACAGGGACATTAATATATAAAAATCTCACAATCCAAGTCAATAAGAATATTTTAATAGTAAGAGATTCTCCTCAACTTTTGAGATCTATTTTGAGACAACTAGTTATTTTCAGTTGTAGTTATTTTCAGTTGTACAGTTGTGTATGCGCTAAACTTATTATAAAAATAGGGGCTCTTGGCCGGGTGTAAATAGCCGGGGTAGCGTACCAGGTGTAAATTATCCATCCCCGGGTTAAGTGGATGTAAAAATAAAATCCTAATATAAAATGAAATAAAAAGATTTAGCGCCCGCTTGATGCATGTTGCTAATAATATTATTATTAAGAGCTGCTGTTAGCTACCGGTCGAACGGACTATGAATGAGCTTGACTGCTGGAGGGTAACCCGGACAGTAGCATAGTAGTTGCAGATGACCCAAAGCAAGAAGATTTTTTCAACATATTTATTGGGCAATTACTTGCTAGGTCCGACTCTCACACCAAGCTAGCATTGAGCTACAAAGGGACTGTTGGTAAGTTTCCATCCAGTATTAATTAGAATTGTATGTTAGTATCACGCATGGTATTCAGGTTCAGCCCGTCTGGAGCCGCGCTCTTGGCAGAAAGTGCTCCGTACCCTGGCCACATTCAGTTAGGGACAATTGTGGCTCCACGGCCTTCATCTCAGATCTCATTTCATCCGTGTTATTAAATGCCCGTGAACCCGGGCTTCTAATAAGTAATATTCATAGAAAATCAATTGATTACAGTCCAGGAGACATTGAATTTGGAACCGCGCATCCAGCAGAGCAGAATGCGAGGGAGAACAAGCAGGGAGAGGGGCACAGGCCAGCTATATAAATTATTACCTAATACTCCTGACGGCCCTGAGCTCGATTTGTTAAATGGTCTAGACACATTTGTTACGTTGCGCGTGGTCTGGATGAGAGCAAAGGTGCAGGAAGATATGAAGAGATAAAATCAGCTTCTTTTCAGCAGCTTTTCGAGTGCTCCAGTGCAAACGTGGAGGTAAAGGAACAAAATAGTGTAAGGCTTAATTGAAGAAAAGTTTTTCAAAAGATCATTTTCGCCCACCCTATCCGCTCAAATTTGGACCGTTTTACTATCTCCTTTTACTAGATGAAATTGATGTTTTTCTTTTCTTTTGTCTTCGTAATATTAAAGTCGTCGCGAAAGCATGTCCCTTCCAGGAGAACTAAGGGGGTGTTGTTTTCGAAGCACAGGTTACCAAAAAAAGAGGAAAATATTTTTGAAAAGAGAAAAGGCTACCTCCCCCCAATGCACCGCAAGAAATTACTGAAGTCTTGGAAAAGTACAAAGAACATAAGTTGACCGTTGATCATTGATCATTGACTGCTGCAAGGGGTGATGACATGTCGACATATATTGGCGAGACAATAAAAAGAGAGAAACAAGTTGAAGGTCACCCGGCAGTCAACCTGGTATTTTGAAAAGCAACACATAACTGACTGGAAAGGACAAAAGGGGAAAAGTAACCCCACGAGCGATTAGAACAAGAGAGAAAAAGGGAAGAAGGAAAAAAACATGGGAACATGTTTAAGCCACCTCCTCGATCTTAGGCTTTGACTCCGTGCTGCCTTCTTCTTCCTCCAACGCGGGCATATCATCATCCTAAGAAGTAGATTCCGTTAGTTTCATTCAGTTAGTTTCATTCCGTTTGATTTTCCTTTCCCTTTTTTTCCCCTTCTTGCCCGTAACACCCTTCCGGAGGAGTGGTCACATACCGATCCGTCATCACCGCCTTCCATGGCACCCATATCAGGCATCCCGCCCATACCGGCACCTAGTTTTGAGAAATCAATGCCACCCATGCCATCACCCATACCGCCCATTCCACCAAAACCGCCCATGTCGCCCAGGTTGCCGTAGTCATCATCGGCGGCGGTGTTTTGTTCGTCCTCATCAACCCACTAATATCCAATTCTCGTCAGTAGGTATACTACAAATTTATAACATCGAGGCACATTTTTCTCGAACCTTATCAAAGTCCGTCTTAAGGAAATGGACTTTCTTGGACTCCTTTAAGAAGCGAGGCCAGTATTCTTCCTTGACTTCCTTCTTCCGCAGCACGAGGTCGACGCCGCGCGGGGAGTGATGCGATTTGGAATTATCCACGTCGATCTCGCCGTAAAGCTCCAGATCGACCTTGTAGTCGACCTTCTTGGTGTCTGAGTGGCCCGAGAAGGAAACGGATGTTGGGGTGAGGGAGAGCTTTGCGGATGAGGGGGAGACATCAGGAACACCGAGGTGGACGTAGAGGATGTTTTTTTCGGGGTCAGTGTTTGATGAGCGCTGGGCCCAGAGGACTGTACCAATGACATACTGTTAGGATAATGATATCTGGCAATTCGCAATTCCCTAAGGAAAGATAGGTATATATATATCTGCATATCTGCATATGAGTATGATGAGAGGGGGTATCAAAGGGAACCCACCTTCTGGAGTCTGAGTAGTAGTAGCCATTGTGAGAGAGAAGGGTCAGAGGCGAAGACGGAGAGATAGATATTGGGGGGGAGAAAGGAAGAGAAAGCTGGGCGTTGAGCTGAGAAGTTGTTATTGTTATTGTTGTTGTTGGTGGTGGTGGTGATTGTAAAAATTTATATTTGGGTTGCGATAAGTTGTTGGTGGTTGAGCTTTTCCCGTTTTGTGCCGCTTGTTGCTGCTGTTTGGAGCCTTGGAAAGTACTGGAACCGCGTAGACAGCTGTCACGTGGAAGTTCTCGCAGGGCCCTTGGACAAACAGTCTGACTCAGCAGCCAATTTGGCTTTGGTATGATGTCGGAGGAGGAACGACGAATTCGATCATTGACATTGCGCTGCAGAAGAGTATGACGACTTCAGACTTTTTTGTTCAGCTATTGATATATGAGAATAATACAGGATAGAGTATCTCCATTATCAAATCTTCTCTTAAATTTCCTTACCGCTTTTTACCTAACCAACATTACTTCCTAACAATCCGGAAATCTGGGAAGGCATCAAATGAACACCGCCAACAACACTAGCTAGGGCTCTCTCCATACACACCTCCACGTCCATAATTATCCCAATAACCAGGCTTTGTTGCCAATCACCCTTCAATGGAGTCCCTTAAAGCAGTGTTCTTTGGCCCTGATCCCGCCGCCCAGGTATGCGACTGATGAAACTATCTCATGTGTGCGCCTGAGCGGCTAATAATGACTGGCGCAACTTACAGATGAGGAAATGCAACAGTCTCATCCGCGCCAACGCCCGCAAATTAGATAGGGACATCGCTCAACTCAAGGCACTCGAGATCAAAACGAAGCAATACATCATCGCCGCCTCGAAGCGGGCAGAGCGCAACCCATCGCAGGCCGCGCAGGCGGCTAAAGAATCCCGCATATTCGCCCGCGAGATGATCCGCATCCGGAAACAGAGCAGCCGACTCACCACGAGTAAGGCGCAGTTGGAGAGTGTGAAAATGCAAGTCAATGAGGCGTTCTCCGTGCGGAAGATCGAGGGGAGTCTCAGGGCGTCGACCGGGATTATGAAGAATGTCAATCATCTTGTGCGGTTGCCGGAGCTGACGGGGACAATGCAGCAGTTGAGTGCGTATACCAACAATAAGAAAATATAATGGGGGGTTTTTTTTTCCAGTTTAACTAATGGAGATATAATATAGGCATGGAGCTGGTTAAGGCTGGTATAATCGAGGAACTAGTCGACGACATGATCCCGCAAGACCAATTATTAGAAGGCGAAGAAGAGGAAGCGGATTCCGAAGTCGACAAGGTCTTGCAGGAGATCCTACAGGGTAAGTTGGCGAAAGTGGAAGGACTCAAACCGGAAAACAAGGTGGAAGAGGAGCCGGTGGAAGGAGAATTCGAAGACCAGGAAGAAACTCTTGCCCAGATGAGAGGACGACTCGAGGCGTTGAAGAGTTAAGATATGATATTTTCTTTTGCCTTTTCTTTCTTTTTTCTTTTTTCTTTTTTCTCTTTTTGTCCTCCGACTGTTTCGGCATATCGCGGTAGGGTTATGATTTTCCCACTTCGTTTGTTTTAACTTTTACAAGGCGTTCAGCGGTAGGTGTCTGGGACAATCGGGTTCTTTATTATTCTGGCACATACCGATATAGATGATATTATTCAAGTCTAATATTTCAAAGTTGATATTCCGCAGCAGTAAAATTGACTAAGCATTATTCTACAAAGGTCATTCTCGTATCTCTAGTACTTTCCAATTTTTTTAAGTGTCTCGTACGTGTTGCGTACAATGCCAGGCGATGATATAATCTACCGTCCTATTTTAGGACTAGCGGTGTCTTAGTCATCCACATCCTCTTAGTATTCAGGCACAGTTTCCACCTCATTCTTCTGCTTCTTCGACAACAACTGCTTCAAGTCCCCCAACATACTCTCCCTCTCTTCACTCCCACTCGCGAAGGTGCAACCCCACCTCTCACAGAAACTGGTGACTGAAGCCCTTCTCTGCTGCTGTCTTCACGTAGTAGCTGTCAGCCTGCGTTTTAACTCTCCTCTTCTGCACCGTTTCTCAACATTGTCACCCCGCTCCCTCCAGTCAACAACCACAGCCACGTCGACCACATCATCAGATAGAGATACTGCACTGCCCTGTCTACTTGAAGGACACCTTTGTTCTCTCCGCTGATCTCCCCTGTCTTAAGTGGTCGCCACTACTACATAACCATGACGGACAAACTGGACAAGTCTCTCGATGACATCCTCAGCACGAGACGTGCTTCGCGCCGTGGCACTCAGCGCCGTCGCGACGCGAAGTCCTCAAGGGCCTCTCACAATGCTGCCCCCGTAGGAGGCGTCAAAAAGACCGTGAGGAACGCGAAATCCGCTTCCAAATCTATCCCCACTGGCCCGTCTATGGGTCTGGGCGAAAGCAAAATCATCGTGAGCGGTTTGGTAAGTTTTTTGCCTCCGGCTCCTTTCCTCAATGCGCTACAACACCAGCAGTAGCAACTTTCAAGTTTTGTTTGGGAACAATGTACTAACATTCTGCCAGCCCTCCGATGTCAATGAAGCGAATATCAAGGTATGTTGATAGAGGGTATCTTTTTGGGTTTCCACCGCCGTCTCCGTTCGAGATATATCCCTTCGAAATGTCACGAACGAACTGGTCGCACCTTTTTCCTTTTCTCAAAGTCGCATTTTGCCTGTTCTGTGGCATGTACACTTTTCTTTGCTCTTGTTGCTTTCGCAACATAAGACAGTTGGCACCCTGCAGCTTTTGCTCGCCGGTCATTGGCCTGATGCAAAGCACAGCAAGTTGAGCCCTGTCATCGTGTCCTGCGACTCCCCTGCATTCCAAAGCTCGGCTGCCTGCTTTTTGCGGAGCCGCCCAGGGCAAAGCAGGGTGCAGGGTGTGTAAAAACAAAGTTGGCTCGGCAGAAATCCAACTTTATACACACAACCACGGATCGCGTTGATGTAAACACTTTTTCCCCTCCTGGGCGTGATGCGTATCAGCGAGCGCAGAAGTGATTTGAAGCAACACAGCACATACAGCTTAGCTATCTATCGCTCATTTCCATATGTCCCGACTGCGATCCTAGTCCCACATCGCATGGCAATACCTACATCGATTGAGGGGCTTCCAACAAACAAAAAAGCAGGAAGGGCAAAAGAAAGTCAAGCTTTTCCAGCTAGCTTTTGGCCGAATCATTGTCGCCAACGCTAAGCCATGGATTGCATACCATATCCTATTGACGCCGTGCGACATGTGCAAAAATTTGAGAAAAGACACATTCTCACCGCGCGATTCACTTTCGCCTTGCCTATTGCATTTTTGTCCGTGGAAATGTTGCTCGACAGCTAGAAAATTTGTTCCTTTCGATCGTGGATTGCATAAAATTCGCTCTGGATAAGGCTTCGCCTTTGGTGCAACTTGGAGAGTGACCTAGTGTGTGAAAGGATTTCTTGCTATATACGGAGAGGTCAACAATGGGGCTTAAACTAGAACTCTACGATATACCACCGGCCCGCCGTCCACCCTTTTCATCTACTGACTACTAACGCTGTGTTATCACTCTGTGCTCGCT
>LGUA01000628.1:0-12995 GCA_001660665.1 Emergomyces africanus | reverse complement strand
TGTACCTTTGCAGAGGAGCTGAAGAAACTTCGAGTCGCTGGGGGTGAAACTCCTCCTACCCCTAACGATACACTCCATAAATGGCTGCCTAGTTTAAGCTCGCTTTGTGCCTGACGAAGCTTGAAACGCGTAAATATATAAAATCTTACTTCTTAGGGGCTCTCAATCTTGCTCTTTGCTTTTTCGTTCGGCGGCTGGACTGGACAGCTCAATTCCCTGGATTTTACGGAGCAGAGCTAGATTTTTCGTCTTTTCTTTTCTTTTTTCTTTTTTCTTTTTCTTTTATCTTTTCTTTTATTTTTTCCCTCTCTACGGAGTATTGTCGCCAACAATTTCCAGCCACACCTCCAGAGAGGTTTTTTCAATCAAGCCTTTCCGCCTCCCTCTCTGCCAGCCCTGTTGAACGTACGACCGCCCGCATATCGCGATTTTGCATATTTTTACCCCCAGGGAGGAGCTTCTCTGACACCAGCTCAATTCAGTTCTATCTCACCAAAGTCTTTCACCAAACATTCGTGTCACAATGGGGAGGGATTCGAGGGCGGCAGCTGTCTGGATGGGCATTCCAGCACGGCACATATCCTTGATTTTGGTATGGACAGAGCTTCCCCCCTGGCAAAAAACACATACTCGTGGGTTTCCTACATTGCTAACTCATGCACGCTCTTCCCGCCCGCAGTTAACGATTCAGTATACGACCTTCACATTAGTATGGAATTTTTTACTCTCTCTCCTTTCTGTCCCTCCAAGACTTCCCCCCAACTCCGCCTCTTGCTATCGTACAAGGCAAAACACAAGATGGAATGGGCTGAACTAATCGATTTTGGCGGCCCACAGCTCCTCCATTACTCTAGGATAATGCCAGTGGTCGGCGGCCGGCGCTACCTCATGTCCACCGCTGTTTTCCTCAATGAAGTCATAAAACTCGCCATATGCCTAACCGTTGCTCTCTACGAGGTGTCTAAAACCGTACCAGCCTCCATGCCCGTGACCTCACTCTTCACCAACTTGTCTGCAGTGGTCTTTACAGGGGATAGCTGGAAACTAGCTGTTCCAGCAGGGCTGTATACCCTTTCAAACTCCCTGGTGTATATCGGGCTCTCCAACCTCGAAGCCGCCACTTTCCAGGTCACATATCAATTGAAGTTAGCTACAGCGGCAATATTTGGTGCGACGTTGCTCAAACGGAGCCTGTCCTTTGGAAAGTGGCTGGCACTGCTTCTACTGTTGTTTGGCGTCTTTCTCGTCCAGCTACCATACACGGATCCCAATGATGTCGGCGACCACCGCGCGCATGTGCATTTCCCTCGCTCGCTGGAGGATTGGCAGCACCTCGGAGCCTCAACTGGCCGTAACCTGCATCAGACCATTCACAAACGCTCTGCTACATATGAAGGCATCGAGGAAGATCTGATGCTGGGACACCCGCACATGAATGGAAATATTGGACTGCTAGCTACTATTGGCGCTTGCATCGCGTCTAGTTTGGCGGGCGTTTCTTTTGAAAAAGTCTTGAAGGATAGTGCTACATCGACGACATCGGTATGGATCCGCAATGTCCAGCTCGCGGTATATTCGATATTCCCCTCGTTGTTTATCGGCGTGGTGTTCCTGGATGGGGAGAAGGTTGCGCGCGCCGGCTTCTTTGACGGCTACAATTGGGTTGTGTGGATGGTTATTGGCCTGCAGGCCACGGGCGGAATTGCGACGTCATATTGCATTTCACGTGCGGAACATGGGTTGCGGAATTCGGCGACAGGGGTGAGTATTGTGTTAAGCACTATTGGAGCGGTGTGGGCTTTTGATTTTAGGACCAGTGGGAATGTGAGTAATTTTCCCACCCGGAACATGTTTTCTTTCTACTCTACGGAGTACTTTTCCCATATTTCTCATAATGCTAACCGCAACGCCCACCCCTCCATAAAAAAAAAACAGTTCATCCTTGGCACCATTCTCGTTCTCGCTGCTACTTTCATCCACTCACAACAACTCCCTAACCCAAACATTCCGCATCAAAAACGGGACCGACCCCCACCAATCCGCGTCAACAACTTCGAAAAACTCAGTGGCCTGGGCATGGCCAATAGTAACAGCAATAGTATTATTACCAGTGGCTCATCAACAGACGCAGATGAGACGAGTGCCAATTCTAATTCCCACCTGACCCCGCCCAACGACTTTTCTATAAAACTGCCCACGACGCCAAGTTTGTCCGATTCGGCGGCGCTGACGACGTCCAGGCCTGGCTCGCCTAATCATACTAGGCTGAAGGGGTCATATTTTGCGCAGAGGGGGGTGGTTGAGAGTTTTGTCCCCCCCCTTCCCTCCCCTCCCCCGACCCCAGGCGGAGAGCCCAGATTGTATGTACCAAGCGGGCCAAATGTGTTTTTGGGGCAGTGTGTTTTGGGTTTTACTGTGACGTAGATTGGGTGTAAGTGAGAGAGATGAAAAGGGAGTCTCGGTTTGGGTTTTTTTCTTTCTTTTCCTTTTTTCCTTTTAAATTTACTCATTTCCATACAAACGATTTGAGGTTACTTTTATTTATTTACTAATTTTTTTTTATATAAGACTGGGATGCGAGGCGTTTATTCCACCCCTCCCCCCCCTTCCTCCTTGTTTCTTTACTTTTCCCCTCTTATTCCACGCCTTACCTTCTATGATACCAGAGTAACAATTCGCACAGCATGGCACACTTTTTTTGATGTGCTAGACTTATATACTATTTTTATGTTTTCAACGACAATTTCTTGCGACTATGTTTTGCAATGACGGGGGGTTATTTCCTGACCACATCTTTATCTATTATTATGTTTGGAAACATTTTGTATTTTTGCTCTTTTCATCTGTAGGAGCTTTCTTCTTGTTCCCCCCCCCCCCCCCCCGGGGTCTTGTTAGCTATGGCTTTTTTTAGCATTATTATTGCTGGACTGTGTGTGTGGGCAGTCAGCTCAATGTCCATTTGTTGGGTTTTCCGAAGATACAGACCGACCTCTCACTGTAGTGGGAACTGCAATGCTGTATGGGCATGCACGGGGTGCCACAATGGTTAGTGGGATGAATCAAACCAGATGTGATTTAGGTGACGGTTTTGTTTTGCCTTTCATCAATTTCAGGGGCTGGGTCATGTGACCTTGAGCCCCTTTTCCCTCCCTGACTTTATTTCAACATCACCTTTCTCTTTTCTGATCTTAGTTCAACGACACGGCGTGGTGGTTTTTTTCACGGTATTTCTCTTTTTTGTTCCCAGCATATCGGGGTTAGACTGAACTCAGTTCCTTTGAAACGGCAACATTCTGATTTCCTTTGGGCAGGCCTCCACTTGCCATTGACCACCTAGGTGCGCCTCTATCCCGCTGCAATTATTCCTGTATGGATTGATGGTGGTGTAGAACGCCATCTTTGCTTCTTCGTCGTACCATTACTCTGTTATTTTCTATGCTAGATTGGCTGATCTCAATCAATCTTCATCAGCAACACATAACGATGGTAGTAGTTTTATAAGCCATGGATAACCAGAAGCAAGACACTACCAGTTTTCGCCGCCTTCTGAGCACTTTCAAAAGCCCGGCTGCTTCCTCCTCCTCTTCTATTTCACCGTCTATTTCTTCTGCTTCTCCTTCATGTGCACCAGCTTTCAAACCATTTACTGTTCCCATGCAAAACCCGAAATGGAAGAGCCAACAGACTCAGTCAACGTCAATTAGAAATAATAATAGGACCAGGGGTATTGGTACTACTGCAATTGGTCTTCGAGGTCTACCAAAGCGGGCTCAGCAACAAGCACGACCTGCAGCGTTTTCAAGTGCAAGGGAGCTGGGTTTACCTGGTCAAGATGGGGATTTGCGGTTTGATGCATTTGGTTTGGAATCTTTGCCCCCTTCTTTATCGTATAGGTTATGTTTGCTCTCCCTTTATCCCCAAAATGATGACTAAATCATAGTGTTCGTTTTGTAGACCGTGAACTTTTGGCTCAGTTGGAGAGCCAGACAAAGCAACTCCAAGATGGCTCCGAGGCTTATGAGAGAGCTGAAGAATCCACTGATTTATACGGCCCCACGGTAGGCCCTGTGGAGCGGCCACAAAATAACTCGATATTTTTTCCACGCAGTAGGAACCAGTTCTTTTTTTCTTTTCTTTTCTTTTCTTTTCTTTTGTTTTTTTTGTCCTCCCTATCTTGAAATAATTCTTTTATGGTCGGAATATGTATATCATTCATTACTGACTATCTAGGTCCAATTGTAATGGGTGCTTCTTTCTGCCAACATGCCTCGAGTTCGGCGGAAGTTGGTCCTCTTTCTAGCCCATCACTTGCGGTAAAGGCCCTAAAGAGACCACCGATATTTTCCAAAGATGAAGTTCAAAATGATGACCAAGATCCGAGACAGTCACCATTTTCTCACCAGACAATCTCTTTACCAGGGTCCTGTGCCCCAGCTGGCCTTTCATCATCACCCCTTAAATCTCGTGGAATCCATCTGGACCATGCACCACCCATGATACAAGGGATCCGACTTGTATCTACGCGTGAGCTCCCGGATCGCTTCCGCTCTATTTTCTCTTTCTCTGTTTTTAATGCGATACAGTCCAAATGCTTCCGTCCAATCTACCAAGGAGACCAAAACTTTGTCCTCTCGGCACCAACTGGGAGTGGTAAGACTGTGGTTATGGAACTGGCTATCTGCCGACTTGTGACGAATTTCAAAGATTGCCGGTTCAAGGTCGTTTACCAGGCACCAACCAAGTCTCTGTGCTCGGAAAGGTTTCGTGACTGGCAAACAAAGTTCACTTCCCTAGACCTCCAATGTGCGGAACTTACTGGTGACACTGACCATGCACAGTTACGAAACGTACAAAATTCCAATATCATCATTACAACCCCTGAAAAATGGGACAGCATGACACGGAAATGGAAGGACCACATCAAGCTAATGCAACTCGTGAAGTTGTTTCTCATCGACGAAGTTCACATTCTGAAAGAGACTAGGGGGGCTACATTAGAAGCCGTGGTGTCTCGAATGAAATCTGTCGACCCCAATGTCCGATTTGTTGCGCTCAGTGCCACGGTCCCAAACTCCGAGGATATTGCGAGCTGGCTTGGTAGAGATCCTACTACCCAACATCTTCCTGCTCACCGTGAGAGGTTTGGAGAAGAGTTTAGGCCGGTGAAACTACAGAAGTTCGTTTATGGCTATCAAGGAAATGGGAATGACTTCGCCTTTGATAAAGCTTGTGAGGCGAGGTAAGTAGATCATTTTCACTCCCCTCGCTTTGTTCTCTTCTTTGACCGATTTGAGGTTCTAGACTTCCCGAGGTTATGGAAAAACATTCAAAAAAGAAGCCAATCATGATATTCTGCTGTACCCGAAATTCTGCGATTGCGACATCAAAATATTTGGCTAAGTTATGGACGTCCACGAATCCGCCTAATCGCCTATGGAGTAGCTCATCAAAACCTATTGGAGTCCAAAATCCCGATTTGAGAGGTATGTACAGTACTACCTATCCCTTTCTTTGATCATTCGCTTTTAGAAGTTGACCTACATTCTGAGAAAATTTAGCAACTATTTTGGCTGGTGTTGCATTTCACCACGCCGGCCTCGATGCCGGTGACCGCCACGCTGTCGAAAGTGGATTCCTTTCTGGACAAATCAACGTGATTTGTTGTACATCCACATTGGCGGTCGGCATAAACCTTCCCTGCCACCTTGTAATTATAAAAAACACGGTTTCATGGCAGGATAATTGTTGCAAAGAGTATACAGACCTGGAAATGATGCAGATGCTTGGACGAGCGGGGAGGCCTCAATTCGACGACAGTGCGGTTGGTGTTATTTTAACGAGAAAAGAAAGAGTGCATCACTATGAGAAGCTTGTTGCTGGAACGGAGCCTCTAGAAAGTTGTTTGCATCTAAACTTGATCGACCACTTGAACGCGGAAATCGGTCTTGGAACAGTCACAGATGTTGAATCTGGTACGAGATGGCTTGCAGGAACTTTTTTTTTCGTTCGTCTCCGAAAGAACCCTGCGCACTATAAGTTGAAAGAGGGAGCAAATAGGGTAGATGAGGAGGAGATGCTGAAGGAGATTTGTGAGACGAATATCAAGCTTCTTCAAGAGAGTTCGCTTATCACTTCAGGGGAGCCCCTGAAATCGACAGAGTTTGGCGATGCAATGGCTCGGTATTACATCAAGTTCGAAACCATGAAATTATTTCTGTCCTTGCCGCCCAAGGCAAAGATCTCTGAGATTGTAAGTCCGGTAATCTCCTGATATATTTAAACTGAAGTTGCAGCTTCTGACTCTTTTTGTCGGACAGCTCTCTGTTATCGCGCAGGCCGATGAGTTTCGGGAAATCCGGCTAAAGGCTGGAGAAAAGTCATTATACAAAGAGTTAAATAAAGGAAACGGCATCAGGTTCCCTATAAAAACTGACATAGCTCTCCCGGCGCATAAAATATCTCTACTTATTCAGTCAGAGCTGGGCGGTGTCGACATCCCCACGGGCGATCAGTACCAAAAGCACAGGTTATCATTCCAGCAGGATAAGGGATTGGTATTCTCTCACGTAAACCGGCTAATTAGATGTATAATAGATTGTCAAATATCCCTCCAAGACTCGGTGAGCGCGAGACATGCTCTTGAACTTGCTCGGAGCATTGGTGCTAGGGTGTGGGACAATTCAGCTCTGCAGATGAAACAGATTGAACAGATTGGTATTGTGGCCGTCAGGAAGCTTGCTAATGCTGGTATTAAAAGCATCGAGGTTCTCGAGGCGACGGAGCCACATCGGATTGACATGCTACTGAGCAAGAATCCTCCCTTCGGCTTGAAGATTTTATCGAGGCTCGCGGAATTCCCAAAGACTAGAGTTTCTGTTCAACTAGTGAGGAAGGTGAGGATGCCTTTTCCTCTTCGTAAAACAAAACGAACCTATTTTCGTGTGTACATTCTAATCATTAGGGGATCAAGGATATCAAACCTGGGAAAGCCGTCCGGATAGGTTTCAAAGCAGAGATTGGATTTATTAACGAAAAACTCCCTACCTTCTTCCGCCGGAAGCCCATCTATGTCTGTTTTCTTGCAGAGACATCGGACGGGCGGCTGATAGATTTCAGGCGCATAAGGTAAGGGCTGATAAAATCCGTGCTCACAAGCGCTCACATTCTTGGTAGCTAACCGATCCCGTATAGTGCAACAAAATTGCAGAATGGCCATGATATTTTGCTAAATGTTGAATTGGTTGATGTCTATCAGTATATATCATGTTTCGTTATGTGTGATGACATTGGTATGGAGGCAGATATGTTACCTTTCTTCCCACTTATTCCGCACTTATTAATTCTCTTCAGCGGGAACACTGCAACAAGCAGAGCTTAGACATGATATTCCAGCTTCGCATTTCCCAGCTAAGCAAACAGAGCCACCCAGCACTGAAAGCGAGCTGAAACATGCGATCAACCCATCAGGGAGCCGCAGGAATCATACCCCCAACAAGGGGACACCAAACCGGATAGTTCTTGATGAGTTCGAAGATGACGGCCTTGATGACGTCGACTTCATTGCAGCAGGTACAGTTATCATATATGGACGCATCATGAATTCTTGACTCTGACCGTACGATGTGTAGCCGAGGATATTGGGTATCATTCACTAGACGAATGGAATAGAAACGACGATCGCGTACAGACAACATTAGATTCAACCCAGGAAGCAGCATCTAGTAAAAACATCATGGACTTACGCACGAAAAAGTCAGAAGAGCCAATTCGACTCGAGAACGGGAATTGGGCTTGCAATCATCGCTGTAAGGATAAAACTAGGTATGGCTTTAGAAATATATGGCATGCATTCATATCCCGCAAGAGACATATCCTGAGTTTATGCCTAGTTGTAAGCATTTGTGTTGCCGGCATGGAACCGACCGACCTCCCAAACCGAGCAAGAAGCAGGAACCCGCATCCAATGCTTCAGCAAAGGTTGCTGCTATTTCGAAAGAATCTCGGAGCTTATCTGAGTGGACAAAGGCTCAGGCCCTTTGTTCGAGACAGCGGAACAAAAATCACGAGCAAAAGCGTGAAGTGGAAATTGTTGATCTGTGCGGAGACGAGAATGCAAGTGTCAAGCGTAACATAACAGACACTACTTCCCGCTTCATGAAAGATGAGGGCGCCCGGAAACAGAGCCGTATCGAAGACAGTACTGGGAAGGCGAAGTCGAGAAACAAAAAACTGACAACCACGTCATCCCTGTTGAAACAGAGCCCATTGGGCTTATCATTTATTGGCGAGGATGAGTTTCAAGAGCCGCAAACGCCCTTCGAGGAAGCAGGGTTTTCTAGTGATTATGGAACTTCTTGGGCTGATGATCTTCCGTCTCCCAATACCCTGTTGCGCTCATGTCTGAAGAAGGGGAAAGAAAAAACCAAGAATAGGGATTTTGACTTATTCGAGCATAATGTAGAAAAGCCACTCAATGTTGCGCTGTATGATGGAAGCGGCTCTTGCAAGACCATTTCTCCTCTGGCTCTGATGAAATCGGATAGCAAGCCAGTTTCCCCAGAGGACATCGATGATAGAACTTCGAGCCCAGAAAAACTTTCGACAAGCAATGACCTCTTATCCTCGTCAACGACGAAGCAAAGTACAGTCGGAACAAACGAGTCTAATGCTACCGCTCGCACTAAAGCTACCACTTTATTCCCGTTAGATGACTCAAATACTATCGCCATTGACAACGATGA
Source organism: Emergomyces africanus (assembly GCA_001660665.1). Taxonomy (NCBI): domain Eukaryota; kingdom Fungi; phylum Ascomycota; class Eurotiomycetes; order Onygenales; family Ajellomycetaceae; genus Emergomyces; species Emergomyces africanus. The sequence continues at coordinate 4,254 of LGUA01000628.1, read as the reverse complement.
CTCTGATCCCAGTGATTTGATCTTCATCAACAATCAGAATTTCTACAACAGAGAAGAAAGTGACTTCCTGTCCTCATCCAATGCAAAACGTCCCAACAGTACAGCCGTGAGAAGTTACGCCATGGCTAATAATGATAATTATTGTTACGATATCGAAAATGCTATCCGCAATAAACGGCGCAAGCATAACGACGTAGAACTCGATAGTACGTCGGCTGTTGCGCCACCTCCTCCTACCACCACCATCACCACTACCGCATTCGACTCTTTCCCTACCGATAGTGCTGAACCATTTTCTATAGAGAATAGGGAAGAAGGTTCGCTGTTAGGAAATGGGGGTGCTCTTACCGGCTGGGAAGGGCTCGATATATCACTCTTGGAAGAGTTTAAAGACCTTGTCGAGTTCTTTTAAGGAGTGATAAATGTATCCGCAACAGCCGACAATATTTCCTCTTTCGGGTATTTTTTTATTATTCATCAAATTGTTTAAGGCTACGGAGTAGTTTTATATAGGTATTTATAATACTGAATGATACAGATCAATTCATTTTACCTGTCGACCATTTCTGGGACCCCCTAGCAATAATTACTTCATATCCTCTAGTTGGCACAATTAGCTCCTATTTGATTTCTCCTTAAAACATGATCCACGTCGACTACAGGTTACCCAATACCTCCATCCTTTCCCCAATAAACGATTTGTCTCTGTATAAAATTGGATCTCTGTATTATGTATTTTGGAATCGAAGGGGAGCGAAGGGAATATGTGGAACGATACGATTTTATTTGCATAATTTGGTATATTCTAGCACAAAAACGATTTTTTTTTTTTTTTTCTTTTGTTAATTTAATGTTAGATTGCCAATGAATTAGTACTGTTTGAAAACTGGAGAATATATTGAAAGTAGGGTGTTGGTGAGACGTAATGGATGTATTGAACAACGGGCTCAGTGAGAATTCATTGTGTTGTTGGTACAGTGTGGCTGGAAGCAGCAATTAATTAATAAACAAAGAGAGGACAATCTGTAGTGAAGTAAGGTAATTTTTGAGATAAAGACCTACATAGGTGAATGCTCTACACCATTTCTCCGGTTTTCTATCTTTGCGCCAGCTCCTCCTCTGCTTTGATCCCTTCTTCCCAGCCTCTTATCCATCATCTACTACGGTCTCCCAGATTACTTTGAATATTGACTCCATTTTGTTCAGATACCGGTTATTTTATAAAACAGCTCATGCAAAATTAATGGAGACTTAAAAAAAACAAGTTACAGCTTCATTGGTAGGTAGAATCCTCCCTGTATTTCTTGCTGTGTTTGTATGAACAGGGCAATCTGCAAAACAATCACTTGAACGAACGACCCCTGAAAATGTAGTAGTTGAGACTCCGACGAGGATTGGCTTCAGCACCGACATGTTGACCATCATCTTAGTACAGACGTAGGTGAAACCCTGGTTGTTTACCACGGCGAATTACGATACGATGGTGAAGTTGAGTTATAGAGGAGTAAGTAAGACATCTATATCATATTACAGATTAGTGTCAGACCAGGACAGGTTATGATAGCTGACACTTAAGCAGCGGAAAGTCCGGGGCTTAAAGGCTGGACTGGCAGTAGCGAAGGATCTTGTATAGAACGACCCCTTCCCACCAAAGTCCTCATAGAAAACCTAGCTTGACGTGATGGTTAATACATATCAACGATAGCAAAAACGAGTACCTCCTGGGCTTGGATCAAGGGCGGCAGCCAGGGATCCTCATGTGGAAATCGATCTTACAGGCAAAGAACTCACTGATGATGGATTTGATATATTCGTTGATGGTCTTATCAACTGCATCAAGTATCGTGATCAGGAGCATCCCAATGGTATTGTCCAGTTGACTGAGCTCGTGGTAAAGGGGAATGTATTAACCATCGCTTCTATGAAGAAACTGGGCCATGTTGTCGCGCTCAGTGGAGAATGCCTGACACAGTTGGATATATCAAATAATCAAATTTCTGTTCTTTCAAGGGAGCAGAGAGAGGACTGGCAGGCTTTCCTGGAGTCGTTCCAAGTATGTTATGTGCTGAAGAAGATTGATTTCGGCGGCAATCCATTAGGGGGAGCAGGCTTTGATGTGTTTGCTAGAGTATACGCGCAAAGTGATTTGTATTTCATCGAACCTCTGGCCAACGAGCGTTCGAAAAATCAAATTAACATTGATGCAGTTGACGAACTTAGCAACCTCAATCTTGATGAAGAGAAAGAGAACAGGAAGCCTCCGGGAAATGCTACATCAGGGGAACGGAATTATGAAGCTCGCCAAGGTATGGCACCAGCAAGTTCTGTTAATTCAGAGACCTAACGTGTTGCAGATTCGCTGAAGGACTTCAGGTCAAAGGGTGACTGCCACGGCGCCCAGCCAAAGGAAAACTCAAATTATAGAAGCACCAGAGGTCTTCGATCTGTCCCATATCTCGTTTTCTCAAATTGCTGCACGACAAATGCATGCGCATTTCACCTCTGGACTATCGTTCTTTCCCACCACCAGCCCCATACACTGCTGGAATTCCTCCCGCCCGGTAAATCTGTGGCACCGCTGGAGCAGACCAACCCAACGAATGGCATCGTGTATACACCTAATGAAAAAATAAGCGCGCTGGGGAGAGGACTGCTTGAGCTTGGCAATGAGTTTCGCATGCAAAATTCCGATACTGAGGTAGAGGAATCAGAAGCTCACGGCTTCGTCGAGGAGTTTGGAGAGTCGGATATTGCAAAGCACAGAGAGCTACGCAAAAAGCATGAGATCGAGATGGATCGAGTGAAAAATCGCTTGCTTTTGGACGTTCTCAAGACTGACGGCATAGGGATTACTGGCATTTGGAACACAGCATTCAAAATGATGAGGGTCGCCCGAGCAATCTTACTCGATGATGGCACTAGGCTACTGAAACCTGTCGCTACTATCGATGATGGGAATATAATGGAACCGCACCCGGCAAATGAATATTTGACAAACGAATATCTGCCCGACGATTGTCTGACAGAAGCGTATCCAACCAATGAATCTCGCAAAAATAGACACTCGTTCCCCAGCTCTTTTGTGCAGCAGAGAGAAGGTTTTCTAGAAGATTTCCCAACTATTCAGGAAACTCTGGAAGGAAATAACTCGGAGGGATTGATTCTGAGCTGGGACCAAACGCTTCAAGATGTAGGAAGTACGACAAGTCGCAGGGTTGCTGGCCATCGTAAAGAATCCATAGTTGGTGCCAAAAAGCTACTTACGAAAACTGAAGACAAGGGTGGCATTGGTCGATTTGGCCTACCAATGGACATATGGCGCAGAATCATCGCAGATGCCGCGGGAGCCTCCGAATTATTGACAGTCGAGCAACAAATGAGGGTACTTCGGTATGCATCTGACTGGCAGGCGATCAAGCAGGAATTGAGGATTAGCGGCGGGACAGAGTTTGAACAAATATTGAAGATCCTGAGCCCAATGGGGTGTCTGAGCTACGCACATCATTGACTCATTGGATGCTAGAAGGTATGCGGCAATAATGGAGCTCAATTAATTAGTAGTTCTCCTGAGTGACTGGTTGTCTTGATGGGGCTTGAACGAGGACTTGCAACTGAAAAACATCAGTGAAAGGCAAATGGAAGAGGAAGCTAGCCCGCGGGAGCTAGGAATCGACTGCTAATATTCGAATGACAATAACATAGCGTACTAATATTTTACTACCCCGTACTGAAAGTGCAAAATAGTCCATGGAATGCAGTGAGTGGTCAAGCAGATTAAAAGGGAACCGCGTCAAAATTTCCTATTTCGGGTTGCCCTCTTGGCGGCTGGTTGAAGGTTTGATATTTGGCTGACACTTGAGATCCTCAAGACCAACTCTCTTTTGCTGCGCAACATCGTAATTCTCTCCACACGCTCGTTATTGACTTCGCCAGCTAAAGTTGGGGATTTTTATGCGAATTTGGATTTTTAAAATTGACCTTGCCGTTGATGATTTGTTTATACTCCTAGTAGTAAACCTTTCGCAAATGGCCCGAACAAAAGGCGGTTCGGGGGCGAAAGTCCAACCTGCCCTCGAAGACACCACTGTTGCGCCCTCGACCTTCAATGATGGCCTCCCTTTACCAAAACTTTTTGTATTTGACTTAGATTATACCCTCTGGCCATTTTGGGTCGACACCCATGTCAGCCCTCCCCTTAAAGCGAAGGACAACAATTCGCGATGCGTGGACAGGTATGGCCTTATTATTTTTTTT